>JANHFX010006463.1:24603-65882 GCA_027560015.1 Chloroceryle amazona
TTCTTATGGGTAATTTTTTTGGGGTGATTTTATTTGTCTGTAATTAGGTTTTGCTTGTGTGACTGCAGTTTGTAGGGCTGTACACACACAAAAAGCTCCCCATACACAGCAGGGACCTGCTCCTCTTTGTTTTTTCCACCTGTTATTTCTCACCTGAAGTAGAAAGCTTAAGAATAGCACTTTTTTTTTTCCTGGGATATCTACAAACCACAAGGATGATAGTTTTGATGTATTCTCGGCACTTTAGCAAAAAACAATAGTTAAAGCTCTCCTACCCCCTCCCCCCCACCCCAATGTATTAGAGAGACGTTGAATTTGTTTTACTTGGCGGCCAGTTGACATTCTGAGCTTGCAGGACAAGTTGCTCGCTGCAGCTGAGTGGGTGAGCCGGTGGAAGAGCAGGAAACTTTTTGTTTTTAAAATATGGGATGAAATACAGATCAAATGATGTTTAGCACAATATTAATCCTTCAGACTGAGGCATGCCAGAAATGGTTGCTCTGAGCTGTGGTTAGGAAGGAGGAGGAATCCAGAAGCAGTCAGCTAGGAGTAAAGAACTTACCCGTGAGCTGTAGAAAGACTGTGAAGAAAGCAGGCACTGTTAAAAGATAGCAGACTTACTGGGGTGAGATAACAGCCATCAGAAAACTGTTCCCACGTCACCTAAATGCCCGCCCCTTTCCCAGCACAGGGCAAAGATGTGATGACTTGTTTCCAGAAATAACAAATTAGAAGTCTTTTTCCGAATTATAAAAGCTAATTCATCTTCCTGGGAGGTGCAACACAAGCAAGATTCTGCAGTGGTCCGTTGAGCAAGACTCTTGTTTCTGGCTGTCGCCAACGTCAAACGCCGCCTCTAACAAAGGACCTGGTGGTAGAGAGATAGCTACCAAATAACATGGCTTTAGGAAAAATCTCTTCCTGTAGACATTAGGCTAAGGTTTCACGGCTGTTTTCAAGCAGAAGTTTTCTTTCCTAGTGGGTAGGCTTGTGTTTTCCCATTCTTTTGCATTTACGTCAGGAAGTCTTTCATCCCTACTTCTCTTTTGAATTCTCCCAAGTTTTTTACCTTAATGGTACGTTGTAGTGACAAGCTTTAGTGGTTGACAATTTGACTTGCAGAAATGTAATTGTTTTTGCTGGGTTAGAGTTTTCTTTTATTTCCTTTCAAAGGCTGCCCTCTTCCTCTATGGAAATGGGAGCTCTCCTGGCTCTGCCTCCATTTAGCCATTCATTATTTTGAATCTTTCCAACTGAGCTTCTCCTGTTTCTCTCCTTTCTAAATAAAGAAGTCCCAGGCTGCTTCAATCACTCTTCGTATGGAAGTTTTTCTTCACCTCTGACGTTTCTTATCAGGCACTTCTATTAATAGAAAATTAGGGAATTGGAAGTTTAAACTAGGGCCAAACTCTGTGTCTGGGTTCTCGCTTGTAAAATGAGACAAAAAGAATCCAAACTTGCTCAAATATTTACTTGCAAATCTGTGTGCAGATTTTGTTGCTTGTTCACACTCTCATTTCTTATTTTGCCTTTTTTCTTCTGTATCCAGCAGCCTCTGCTGTCTCCATTCCCACGCACCATCCGCTTTTGGATTACTGGGATAAAACTAGTCTCAAGGGGTGGATTTTTCTCTTCCCTTTTCTGTTTCACAACTGCAGTAGCATCATCAGTGCATAGGTGACATTGGTGTTTTGCTGCTCTCCACCCCGGAGATCACCTGGAGGTCTGTACAGTCACTGCTGCTCCTCCTCTCCCACCTCTCCCGGCACCCGCTCAGCACAGGACGTGGTCGGGAGGTGACTGCTGGAGCATTTCCAAACAGGAGGTGCACAGTCTCTGCTGTCCCTCTGAGGTTTGTGTCCTATCCTATTTCCAGTCTCCTTCAGCCCATTACTGACATCAGTGTTCCTCATGGAGACTTTAAAGGAAGCGCTGTTAGGATCAGGCTTTAACAGGTCACAGACCGCTTGTTCTGTCAGCATCGCGCGAGATCACCGGAAGAAATCCAGTGACAGAAGTTAGACATCATCTGAGTACACAACCCCCAATGGAAGCCCTAAGCAGCAGAGGAGTTTACAAGAGAAAACAGAGGCTGCAGTTTAATACAGATACAGCTCGTGCTGCTGCGATCTTCCTCGGTTCCTTGAGGACTGAGGCCGAGTTTTTCTAAAGCACTAAGGAGAGTTCCCTTTGCCCTGGTGTCTCCTGGACCCGGTCAGCGTTGCTTAACTGCCACCTCCCAGAAAACCTCAACACAGCAAGTTTATAAGAAGTGCAGTTTCCTTTGTGACGCGTGGCAGGGACAGTGTTCTTGCAGCAGAGGACGACTCATTTCATGGCATAGCCAAGATTCTCTTTTTTTTTTTTTCCCTAGCATCTGCCAAATCATTCAAAACAAAAGGAGGCTGCTGGCAAGACTTCAAAAGGAGTTCTGGGGATGAAGTAACTCAAGCTGCACTACTTTACCTGGCGAAGCTCTTGGAGACCAAGAAAGATAAAACATGGAGCTTTTGGGTCAGCCAGAAACCTTCTTGCGAAACTACAGATGGGAAGTGGCCTGGTCGCTGTAATGCAGCAAGGTATTCAAAGATGATAAACCAGTGCAGTGTCCTTTAATTCTGGATGTGCATTTCTTTAAGAGAGAAATCCAGAGTTTAGATCTGAGAAGAAATACCTTGGTCCAAAGCTAAAGAATACATACTCTTCACAAATAGTTCCTTGGTAAGAGGGCTTGATATCAATTTCTCATGCACTTTATTCACCCTACAGTTATTGAAGCTGCTGGCTTAAAAAAGGAAAGAATCTACCCAATTGAGAGCACGGCTGGCCAGGTTCTTTTCCTCAGTGCAAAATGTTGACATTTGATTGTATTCCAAGCTGAACCAAAGCATCTCTGACTGCTTTGAGTATGGACTAAATACGCTCCCAGAAAGGCAGGGTGGTAAGATACCAGTTGGATCTGGTGGCATATTCTGTAACAAAGTAAAAGGAGAAAAAGGATTAAGATGAAACCTAAAGGGTGAACTCTAAATGCTTATGGTAATTTATCGACATGGCCTGTTGTTCGTAGCGATGTCTCAGGACAAGTAGGGATTCGGGGGAAGGAGCCTGGAGGGGATGGTGTTCCACCTTCAGCAGTGGCATAGGACATGGAACAGTTATGGGCAGAGAGGACAGGTTTGGATACCAGAGTACAAAAATGGTCAGGCCCTCATAAGGGGCACCTCAAGAAAATTGCTGACACCAAGGAGAAGCTTCTTTTTGATTGACAAGTAGAGAGAACTAACAGAAGAAATCAAAGAGAAATGTTTTGCAAGAGGCAAAGGAATAAATCCTGTTAACTTCTGGCTGCCATACAACGGCTGCAGGAAAGCTCCAAGGGCAGGGGAGGTGCAGCAGCAGTGTAGAGATGCCTGTATGCACACACGTGCTCACTGCAAGCACACTCTCACACGCGTGTGCACGCACATTGCTTTTTTTTCCCCGTAGTGTCACCTGCGGTCATTTTGGTAACATTGCAGAGGTAACCATGAAAAGCCTGTTAGAGAGTCTGGAAACTCAGCCATCTGTAGTTGATTTCTGCTAGATGGTATTTCTGTGAAGAGTGAGAAGGTGAAGCTATAAAATCAGTTAATCCTATTTATAAATTCTGCAGTGTCATGTCCGTAATCTGTGAAATCCCCTCAGAAGGGCAGTGCAATGAAGGAACAGGTCATTTTTCCCATCATAAATCAGTGCAAACTCACCCAGCACCAAAATAATTTCAAACTTTATTTCATTCTTATAAAGCATTTTGCCTCGTTATGCTATAGCTACGAACCTTGAACCCACTTTGAAAAACCAGTATTTCCACCAGCCTTATCCTCCATAATTACAGCTGAAGGTTAGAAAGAACTAAAACTCTTTTTACTCCCTTGAACCCAGCCCATGCCAGACGGGTAGGGGAAGCCAGTTGAGGAGCAGCTCCTTGACCAGCAGGCTGGGGAGGCTGTCCCAGACTTTCTGTGTCTCCTAGGAATGGAATCAGGAGGGTTCCTGAAATGCCATCTTAAACTCGTGTCCATCACACAGTGTGCTCTGTCATACTCAACAGATACTCTGCTTATACAGAAATTCTTTAGATTTAGTGATAAGTGGTTACGTTTTAGACTAGTTCCTCTGGAAAGAAAAAAATAGACATGGTGAAAAATAACTGAGAAGCACTTTCCTTTGATAACCTCGCTCGTAGGCTCTTCTAGCAGCACATAAATCCAGCAATTGCACGGGATTATTTGGCAGCGTGAGTGTCAGAAGATGGCCAGGCTGGTACTGAAAAATAAAGTATTTCTAAAAAGAAAGGCTTGATAAGATTTATGGGAGGAAAGGCTGCCACTGGCAGAGAACTCTGCGTGCCCTTTGAGTGACAGGAGAGGACAAAGTCTGTCAAGATATTTCACGTCTTTCCCACCAGCCTTGGAAGGGGACTGGAGGGTCTGTTCCATGCAGTCATTCCTCAGCTCCTCCTTGTGCCCAGCCTGACAGTCTGAAATCTAAGAAGAGTCAACTGCTGGGGACATTGACTTGGGGGTATTTTACACTCCTTTAAATAGAGACTGAGAGCAGGGGACTCAGAGTTGATTGAAATGAAAACGGAAAACCCTGCAGCTCTTAACATAATTTTTTTTCAAGCACATTTTTTCCAGGGTCGGGAGAAGCGAGAGGGTTTTGAAAGCAGCGTGGCCTTCTGCCAGCACCAGAGATGGGTTTCAGAGTCACGGGATGACCTGGTATGATGCTGGGAGGTATTTGGTGAAGCTCCCAGGACTGTGCTGCAGCAGGTGCTGCAGGCGTGACAGACAAGAGGCTTTGCACATGTAAACCACCTCGGAATTGGAGATTTACTGTTAATCAGCAGCAGCCTCTCAATGTAAAGGTGGGAAAAAAAAAGTCATATGAGCTATTTTGACCCAAGAGTGTGGGATGTCCTCTGGAGTGTTTTTGGAACAGGTCAAAACTGATATAAAACTGTCACAATTATCTGATTGACTTCTAGCCAAGAACTTCCATGTAAAACTTAAAAGATGAAAGTGTATATATCAGAAGGGGAGACTTTCACAGACCGAGGGCAGCTGCTTTGCGCACGTGGGTTCTACTTTATTATGCTTTAATCAGTATTATGTTTATTGGAAAAGTCGTATAACTCAGTCTGAAAGACTTTCAGAAAATGTTTGTCCTTTAGCTGCAGAAAGTGAGGAAAGTTTGGAACAATTTTCACAAAGTAGGAAAGATTGGAAAGTCTAAGGGTGGCTCAGGTCCCCTCACGTGGGGCCTGTGGTGAGCTTTTTACAAAGCTCTCGTGGTGGGGAGGGTGGCTCAGACCGGCCGTATGCTGAGCATCTTTAGCCACTCTCTGGGTGCTCTCCCCAGAATTAAGGACCCCCCTGAAGCACGGCATCGTTAGACTGATGTCAGTGGAAAATCAAGCTCCTGGCTGTCTGATGGTGACACGGACAGTCCGGGCAGTGTCCTGCATAACTATTGTGCTAGTGGCTACGTGTGAGTTACAGACATGAATAAGTGTTCTTCAGAAAGGCTTCACTTACCGAGGGGCAACGATCCCTCCACAGTCCTGTAAGCCAGGAAATAGCTGCAGCTGAGCCTCCCTCCCAAGGTATCAGAGGAAGCCTAAGTCTGGGGGAGCTGGGGAAAGAGAATATTTCTTCATTTTACAACTGGTGTTTGCTGAAGTATATTGGTCCCCAGTATCAGGAAATGTTTCGGTCTTGTTTTTGGACAGCATTAATTTATTTTACTGCTATGAAAGCCCAACCTCCAGAAAAAAACCCAATCTGGCTCGGTACCTCCAGCAACAGCTCTCCTGGTACAGGCAAACGTTTACAGCGAGCGAGTGACGATTGTAACTTTGATCTCCACTGGAGACTCTGAAAACAAACTCCTCAGGTTTCAGATTTGCTGGCTGTCTGGCTCATCACTGCCATAAGCACTACGACAAAGGGGAAGATTTTGAATGTGTCTGTGTACAGAAGGACACGGCTGCTGGCGGAGCAGCTGTGGTTCTGCTCATGAATATTGTCTTCCAATGGCTGAAATAAAATGTCAAGACTGGTGGAGATCTGCAACTGGAGAAGCTGTATAAGCTGTTTATAAAAGCAACTCACTGTGAAAACAGATTTGTTAAATGTTTCTGGTTTCTGTGATGCAGCCGTATGCTGAACTTCTTGGTAAAGCACTTGTCCTCGTGACTGTAAGCTCCCAGCAGTGATGCACGTGCAGTTTACTCGGTGAAGATCAGAGTGAGAATGTATTTTCATTTTCTGTGAAGCCAAACCCACCAATATCAGCCACGCTGATGTTTTTGAGGAGCTGCACTAGGGGTGGTAGGCCTGCACTTTACCACAGGCTCTTCCCAAAGATGACATGAAGGTGATCTGGAAGAAAACCAAACCAGCTTTCTAAAAGAAACCCATTTTCATCATTCCAAATTTCACTTTGACTCAACAAGCTCCTCACCCCCCGCCCTGCTCTCAGCATCCCCCGCGGTGGTGGAGAAAGCCGGCGAGATGCAGCAGCAACGGTGGTGGTCCCTCCTGGGGACGTCCGTCGAGTGTTTGTGAACCGAACTGGGCCTGTTCCAGCGTGCAGTTGTTGGATGTTCCTTAAGGAAATTCCCAGGCAAAACCCATAAACAAAAAAGCCCCGATGATGTTAACTTGTCCTTATTAATTGCCCAATGGAAAATGAACTTAAAATGATGCTTATTATGGGGGAGAGAGAGGGGATGGGAAGGAGAGGGAGCACTGAGGGAGCTTTAAAGAACTGGAGGAATTCCTTTTCACTGTGGAGGAAATGAAATGTTTCTGCCTTGTTTGTTTGTTTATTTGGTGTGTTTATTTGTTCTTCTCCCAGTAAATCACCGGCAGATATTTTATTAAGTTAGCCACAGCTCAACACTCTGTTGGAAAATATTTTTGTTTTGGGGCAGATAAAACACGAGGAGCGCAGGAAACATTTTAAACTTAGCACTGCAACAGATAGAGCACATCACATGTTGTTTGCATGTCGGAGCAGGAATCGGCCCCTGGAGCCGCGCTCCCCACAGCAAGTTCACCTTGGGACAGTTCCCCAGAGCGTTTTTGGCTTTTCCAAGGTGCCTTTTCTGGTTCCTTGTGTTTTCCCTCTGACACACAGATTGCAGTACTGGCTGGGGGGTAGAGCTGGACAGATTTTAGGCACCTGACTCGTGTCAAATGCAAGAGGGGAGTAAAAGCGAGGTGCCTGGATTCCTCAACAGTCGAGTGGAAACAACAGGCAAGTCCAGGTGGGGCTTTCCCCCCAGATCTAGTCCTGGAGGGGGCCCACACTCTGGTGGCTATAGAAGGAGGCTGAGGTCTCTCTCAGGTGACATCTACCACAGCTTTCGTGACTCAGTGTCACTCTCTGAGGACAGTGGTTATTGCTGGTGCACTGAGCACCTCCTGGTCCAACATCAGTCAGCCAGAGAAAGCTGTAGCTGTCTCATTTCTAGATGGCAAATAGAATTAAAAGAAGTTGAAGATGCTGAGGGGCTGGAGCATCTCTGTGGCCAGGCCAGGCTGAGAGCCCTGGGGCTGTGCAGCTGGAGAAGAGCAGCCTGAGAGGGGAGCTGAGCAATGCTGAGCAAGAGCTCAAGGGCCCCTTAGGGGGAAAGACGATGGGGCCAGACTCTGGTCAGTGGTGCCCAGCCCCAGGACAAGGGGCATCAACTGGAACCCAGGAGGTTCCATCTGAACATGAAATAAGGAACTTGAGCTTTGTTTTTTGCAACATTAACAGCCCTTTACTGAAGAAGAGCCCACTAGTGGAGAACAGCACCCCGAGAACCTCCTGCACGTGCTCTTCTGTGAGTCACGGGGGCATCCATGGGCTTCAGCTGGGGATCCCCAGGCTCACTGTGGGGAATCCCTATCCTTGGAATGGTCTGTTTCCTTCAATTTTGGCAAATTTTGATTTTGTGTCTTCTTTGGTTCTCTGTCTCATGTCTCTTTTAGACTGGGCCCTTTCCAGGTGCAAACCCCCACTATCAACAGCAGAACCCAGAGTCCACGGGAGCAGCCCAGGGCTGCAGGAACAAACGAAGCATCACAGCTTCTGGTAATGCAAATTGTGATGGGAGTGCTAATTGCAGGAGAGGAAAACTAGCAAACTAAAACTAGAAAAAACAACCCCCTAAAATCAGAAAGAAGCATAGTAAACCAATTAAATCCTGTGCATGGGGGCTTCTTGTGGGCTGATGAAAGTGGAAGTTTGATTTGCTTAGAGCATTTTTCAAACTCGCTGATCACAGCTCTCCCTTTTGGAAAGACCTTTCAAGAAAGTTTCATTTCTCTCTGAAATATTGGTCCTTGCAGCCTGGCAGGGCAGCTCAAAGCCTTGACTGTACTTCAGCATTTTCCATACACTGGTATTATGTTTGCTTAGAGAAGCCCAACTGCTAATATTTCAGATGCCCACATCAAAAAACGCCTGAAACCTCCTGGAAACTGAGAAAGCCTCGCTCATTAAGCCTGGGTTTAATCTCATTGGCAGTTTTGAATCTTTGAAATATATGCACGTTTGGAGACCGGTGTAAATCTCAGCGTGGGGCTTTACATCGTTCTCTTGTGGACACTTCTGTTCGTCTTCAAGGGCAGGACAGTGCTTTCCAGGCAACTTTACCTCAAGTTTTGCTGATCTAGACTATTGTCTTAACACGGTGGGGAAAAAAAACAAGAAAATAACCCCAAACTATTGAAATTGACTCTGCCTGGGATATCTCAGGATCACAAGAGAGTGCCAGGTACCCCAGCAGTGGGCTGCCAAACATTGTGGATAATTCCTGAGCTGGTGCAGTTTGGGGCTGGACATGTCCCGAGAACAATTTGATTCTCCAGACGGTTCCTGACTTTAGCAAGAATGTGATGAACTGTCCTGGGCTGTTCTGTAGCATCACACACAGCTCTGGCACTTGCCTGATTTTGAGAGCAGAGCGCTCTGGCTGGATTCAGCACCTTCTGAACATGCGCTTTGCAGAGGATCCCCCGGCACAGAGGTGGCTGCTGAAACCCAAGTGCTGGACAGTTGTTGAAAAGCTGGCAGAGGCTGCTCTTTGGCTGTGTTATTAAACTGTGAAGATCTTCAACATGCATTTCCCTTTGGGGAAGATGCCATTTGTGATAACTAAAACAGGAGTTCACATTTTGTCAGAACAGGGGAAGCAAGTATCTAACCTTCAACGCCCCCCACCTTGGTGACTAAATTAATGGTTTTCTGCAGAACAGAGACGTTGGTGTACGAGATCACCCACCACACTTTTCCCCTTCCACAAAGGTGAATCTTAGAGGGGGAGAGAAAAAAGAAACAACAAACCTACTCTTTTTTTACCCTTTTTTTTTTTTTTTCTTTTTGCATTTTACCTTCTTTGGGTGAAATCCTGGCTTGGTGGCAGCAGTGCCCGTGGTGAGTCACACAGAAAAGCATCACATCTGCTTTGTGAAGGCGGTGGCTGAGGCAGCATCATTTTCTGTGACATGTAGCCCTGCATGGCACAGAGACGACCATGACCCAGCCACGGACATCCCGTGAGGATGGGGTGAGCCCAGGGCCATCCACAGAAACAGGGTGGTGCTCCCTGGGGGAGGCAGCTCTGTCCCGTTTCCAATGAGATGTACACCTAGGGACACCCTGCCTGGGCTGTAGGTACTGGAAACAGCAGATACAGCCCCTGAGGGATAGTCACAGGATCATTCAGACATCACCTCAGCGTGGGACATGCTCCCCAGGCTCTCCAAAGTCCCTCAGCACTGGGAAAGGAGCTGCTCTGCCTATGAGAGGAGATCCTGGAGCTGCTGAGAGCCTCGTGTGCTGTGAGCCACTTGGGAAGAGAGCCTGGAAAACAGCCTGAAGTTTTGCTCCCGAGGCTTTGGATGTCTCTTGAGCTTGGCTCGGTAAAAGTTGAATTTCATTAAGCTGAGCTGTGCTTAGCCTGTTGCTCCCTAAAAGGCAGTACTCGGTGTTTGATTTTCAGAATTATTCAAGTGGTTATGGTCAGAAACGTGACCGAGAAGAGGGCACACAATGTACCACACCTATTAGCTGATTCCTCCTTGCAGAGTCTTTTCTGAGTCATTTGTCAAGTTTACCGAGAAAAACATTTTTTTCTACATTTTTTTTCTTTCACTTTTGTCAGCAGCATTGCAGAGCTGGGGCTGGTGAGCCTGCGTGGTAACCGGGCCCTGCTTTCTGTCCATAATCAACTGTGCTAACTGAGAGGGAGAAGAGCAGCCAGATTTTTCAGAAGCTGGGAGAGGGTGCTGGCAGCCACAGAGCACGTTTCCATCATGAAGAGCAACGAGTTCCTGGAAAAGTGCAAAAGTTACTGGAAAGAGTGATGGTGGGGTGGGTGACACCCAGCTGGGTGCTGGTGTCACTCCCTGGGTTTCACAAGGACCGTGCCAGGTTAGCACTTTTTCTAACGAGATGGGAGATGGGCTCTGGGCTGGAGGGCCAAGTGATTGCTTGGCAATTAAACCTCTGGTCTGTAAGGCACTGAGCACTGCTGAGAGCTGCAGCGTAGCACCACTGCTGCCATCCATCGTCCTGTTAGTGCCCAGCTAGGATTAGGGTTGGGCTGTCTGACAATTTACACTGCTGCAAGTAGGTAAGAAATTACTCTAGTGCATAAGAACCAAGTGGAAGCATTTTTTTTTTTGCCCGTGGAAGCGGAATTACGTTCCTTTGGCAGGGGTTTTGGTGAGCGACAGCATTACCAGGAGAGTTGTAGAATTCTAAAGCATTTTTATTTCAGGTGTCTGAGTTGTTTTTTGCAGATCTTTTCCTGAAGGATGTCAGGAAGAATTCTAGGTTCAGATATTGTTGTTTTTCTTCTATTAAAATTACTAGAAGCACAGGTATCATTCACGTTGTCCAGTTCTGGGGATCTGTGTACAAACCATTATCAGCCTCCTAACTGAAATGCTGGTTCACTGAAAGCTACTGTGAAATATGAGTAATGACAATGAATGGCAAACCAAGAATGGTCTGTAAAGTATTATCAGATCTTCTTATATCATGAAATTATATTGAAAAGCACTGTTGAAACCAGTATCTTATCACTGCGAAATGCTTTACTGGAAATCTAGTGTTAATGTGTGCCTGTGGTCAGTTTTTGACAGCGTGGCTCCTGCAGATCAAGGCTGCTTGGGTTTTTTTTTTACATATATATATAAAGGATATTTTTAGGATAAAAGAAAAACTTCTGGATATTTGAAATGAATCAAGCTGGGTCAGCAGTGGGTGATGCTGAGCAGCACTGCGGTAACTCCCGGTAAGCAGAGTGCACAGGGCATGGCTCTCCAGCCCCAGTGCTGGACCAGGGCTGGGAGATGTCATTGAGTTTCCCCAACGTAAGCGGCCGTCGGTGAGTAGGTGTCTCGTCTCCTGTAATGCTCCTGGGCTCTCCAGGAACGTCTGCTTCGTTAGTCATTTCAACAAGCCATTTGTCTGCAGCAGTCTGCTGCTTTCTGCTGTTACTGCGATGTTTCCGTTTCCACAGCAGAGCTGCCAGCTCTGCAGGGTGGTGGTGCTGATGCGAACGCAGCCGCCTGCTTGGCAGGGTGAGGCTGAGCGTCGGTCCTGGCAGCGGTGGGAGCTGCCAAGAGCTGGAGTGGTCCACGAGGCTGCTCTGAGGGTTGCTTTCCCAGCTGCACCAGGGACATTCCCTTTGGATGGCCCCTTTTGTGCCTTTTTGAGTTGCATTGCTGCAGGTGGGAGATGTGCAGGAGCTGTGCTGCCCAGCACTGACTCTGTATAAATGATTTCCCGTTTATAAATGATACGTGGGGCTGAGTGCTTAAATCCTAGGCATGGTGGCAGCTGGCTTACAACCCTCTATGCTGCCTTTACTTGCTGTTTGGGTCATAACTGCTTAGTGTGCCCTTTCACAACGTGCCTACCATAAAATCCCAAGGGAGGAGCCCTCCTCCGTTAGCTGGGAGTTGCCTGGAAGGGTTCCCAGGGAGAGGACCATTTCCTGGCTCCCAGCACGCTCCCCAGCGCTGCTGTACGTGAAAGGTTTAATTATTCTGAGAGCGCCTGGGGGACTCGGTTCCCATTTCACTGTCTGAGCTCATCCGCATTGTCACGCTGATTTGTTTCAGAAATCCCTATTCCTCCTTTTCCTCTTCCTTCCCAGAGATAGGAGGAATGGCTTTGCTGTTTTGTTGAGGTTATTTTCATGTTGCCCTAGCTGGCAGGTAGCTGAGAGCCTCCCTTAGGCAGGCTGCCAGGGGAAAGCCAAGCCTGGGAGATTGGCTTCCATCAGGACTTGGTCCAATGCACACCGAGATCCCTGCTGGTGCCATCCCATCTGCTCTGAAGAGAGAGTTTCGGACTTCCCAAGGTCCAGCACGTGGGGCAATCATTCGCCATCACTGCACACATAGTTAGCAACCAAAAATGAGAAACTACCGGGGTTGCCTCCTCGCTTTGACTTATTTATTTTCCTCCTTGCCCTCGCCTTGCTGATGGTCAGTGACAGGTTGGAGAGGCCAAGGGACACCTGCTCAGGACCATGCAGAGGTCTGGAATGGAGCGAGCCTCTGCACCCTGACAACACATTTCATTCCTGTTCCTGTATCACCTCAGCACCTTTCCTTCACCAGCCTGGCTCGCAGTTTTTAACCCAGGACTGTTTCTTGCCTGCTGGCATTTGGCTGAGCTGTTTTGGGTGTCATTGCAGGTACCAAAAAGGTAAAAAAATACATTAAAGAATAATAAAAAAATCCCTTCTTCTCATCTGCAATTTACATGATTAAGTAAGAATTCAGCACCTCTTCCCTTGTTTCCTCACCAGGTCTGGGTGTGCACCGGGCTGCCTGGGAAAGCTGTTGGTGCTGCTTCCTCTGCTCTAAGCAAAACTTTTGCTGCAATTACAGGCAGCAGCTGGGAACTGGGGGAATAAGACAGAGAGGACCAGCCTTGTTCTGCTGAGGATCCCTCCAACACCTCAGCAACGGCAAATGCAGCCAACTGCAGATTTGAACCTGCCTTCTGGGATGAGGGAGGCATGGTTGGTGCGTTTGGGGTAGTGTCCATCTGACCTTCCCTCTGGGGTACGGGTTGTCCAAGGAGGTGTTTTAACCACTCATTTTTGTTTGTAGGCAGAACTCGTCTCTCTCCAGAGGGGTTACAGGAACAACCAATCTATCCTCATATGGTGAGCCAGCCTGGGTTTTGCACCAGTACTGCCACATGTATATGACAGCATGTCCCAGCTGGCAAACCCTGGTTCCCTGGGGATAGTCTGGATCTGGAACATTGGTATGGGAATGTGCCTGGTCTACTCAAGGACCGTGGCTGCGTCAGTTTTGCTCAGCAGCTATTGCCTGGAGCAGGACTTTAATAGACTTTGAATTCAAAATTTTGCTGGCAGGTAAAACTTCCCTGCTGCTGCTGAGCTGGTGGTTTTTAAAGGTTTGAGTGAAATTTCTGTCCTTCTGCAGGGACATAGCTTCGGATGGTGTATAATGATCACCTAAGTCACCCATGCTCCTCAAAACCAAGTGGCTTCTTCCGGCACCGTGGTGAGAGCTGTGTCATCCAAAGCCCTGTCCTGTCGTACCCTGGCACCTCTGGTCTCCAAACACCAGGCACCTGCTGATGGAGATAAGTGTCCACCCACCTGAGGAGCAGGATTCCCTGTACCCAGCCAGTGAAGGCCCCATGTACCAGGACAATGACGGACAAAGGTCTCGCCAACATTCTGAGTCAGTCTACTTTTACTAGCACACTGTGTCCTATTGCCAGAAGCCCTGGGGTGTTTGGACCACTGGCATCTGGGGGGAGTAATGCCACTGGGCTTCTCACATCCCAGTGCCTCCATGATGAACTGGGAATGGCCCCTTTCCAGGAGAGGCTTGGCAGCACAGCTCCATGCTGGGGAGGAGTCCCTGAACTTGGCATCTCGGGGATGTAACCCCCAGGATGGTCCCTCCTTTTTCCTTGTGCCCTTCTTCCCAAATGCAAAATGATGCGGTGATGCCAAGATTTCCCGCCTCTGTAGGTGAGGGAAACACCTGTGGGTGAGAGAGCTGGTCCCTTTCACTAGCTCATTAATTCAGTAAATTACAATGGGAAATACATGCTGGGAAAAGCAAAAAAAAATCCCAAAAGTTAATGCAAGAGTTATTTCCTCCCAGTACCAGGATAAAAACAGAGCTCTTCAGGTCAGATGTCAGTGAGACAGGTGAACCCACATCAAAGAACAAGGTAACCCACTGAGTTAATCCTTCTGTTCTATGTGTTCTTGCATATTTCCTCGTATTCCTACAATGTGGCTCTGAAAACCCTTTTTTTCTTTCATTAATAACCTTCATTTTCAGTGCTAACAGCCCTCGCGTTTGAAGTACCATTGCTGAGGGAGCATTTCTTTTTGTGATCAGACTTCGGGGTCTGCTGCTTGCAGTCACAATTACCTCCTGCTGCTTCTGAATCTGTAGACTTCTAAAAATTTAATTTATCTATTTGTCTTTCTGATTAAAATTATTCATAAGAACTTGGTCTATTTACGTGCAACCTTTTACTGGTATTCTATTTCTTTTTTCTTTTTCCTTTTTAATTTTTTCTTTCTGCTTTTGAAATCTTGATTTTAATTGAGTTTTGCACATGGGAAGTAAAAAAAGAAATGGGTAAGAGATACTAATCAGTGTGAGTTTTTAATGTACATGTCCAAGTGCTATAGAAAATCCATGTTTTCATAAATATCACAGCTGGGGTATTTCGGAGAGGCAGTGGGGCAATGTTGTCTCCCTCGAGCAGGTCTCCCAGCGGCAGCATGAAGGGCTCCCTCTTGTTCCTCCGCCTCTTCTCCATGGTGTGGTGCTTGAATTGGATGCCGACGGCTGGGAACAAAATCTTCCACTTTGGACCCTGCAGGGTTTCCATGAGCGTGACTGAGATCAGGTCTGGTTTTAACGCAATTAAAGCCAACATTGTAAGTATTGCTCCGGGCTCTTGTGGAGTTGGGGGAGCTCTTTAATCAGCGGCTCCCAAAGCCCTTCTGGAGCCAGGAATGTCTGCCACCATCTCTGTCTTTATCTTCTCCCGAGCAGCAAGCCAGAGACCCCATCAAGACCCTCAGCATCTTGTCTTACCCTCATTCCCTGCACAAGGTTAAGGTAGGTGTCCTTACCAGCTTTTCCTCTGAACCATTTTAACCAGCGAGAATCCCAAGCACCCATCATGAGGGGAAGCAGCTCAGGGCACCTGGGGAAGCTGTTCAGAACTTGTAAGTTCCTGCAAAACGCAGGCGCTGGCAGGCAGCACAGGTCAGGGAGGATAGAGTGATGCGGCTCACGTACACGAGAAGAGGTGGGTGTCCCACTGCCGGTTGCTGCACCCGACTTTCACCCTGACTGTCTTTCTAGAAATGATGGGCAGACATCATTTTTGTTGTTGTACGTGGTGCTCCAGTTACAGGAGCTTTAGCTGCGGCTCCACACCACCTCGGGTGGTGGAGGAACAGGGGAGTGAAGCGGGATCTGGGGGCAAAGGTATAAAAGAATACAAAAGCAGGTGAAATCTATTGTAAATAAGTATTTTGCAGCTCTCGCACGCTCAAAGGCGCTAGACGTGGGCCACTACTTCAGGTCTCAGCCTCTAATACCTAGCTAGAAAATTAGCTATTTATTTCCTTGACTCAGTGAGACTTGCTCCTGGAAAATCAGCCTAAAATAATTTATACATTTTATCAATTTACAACAAGCATCACTGAAATAACTTTACATGATCCAGAACATCCCCCTGCGCTCAGCCACTGTGCTTGACTGGAAATGAATGATTCTACTGGGGGGGCAGAAGGGCTGGTGACTCCAGGTTTAAAGCCCTTGGGAAGACCTTATAAAAAAGAAACATGTTCTTTAAGTCTTCAGATAGGTGCTGCATCACCCATCACCTCTTCAACTTCTATGTGGACAAAGTTTTCAAGCACTGCAAGACAGAGGATTCATACGTGAACCGAAAAATCAGCAGCATCGCCAACTCCTTCCTCAGCGTGAGGAGGAAGCTCGGGCAGTGTGTAAGTCTGGGGCTTGGCTACAGTTTAGTTTCATCTGTTAGTGTGCGGCATGTAAATAAATCCGAGTGGTTTATAAAGTTGCAGAATCTTTAGTTATAAATCAATAGTTGTAACAAGAATTCAAAGAGGGCTGATGTGGAGAGTGCAAGAACAATTTTTATCCTGTCCCTCTGTCTATGAAGTAAACTGTTCTTAGCTGAAGTCTGATTTAAAGACCTTCAAGGTCTGAGCCTTTCCCACAGTTGAACAAGGTCTCAATCCCTACGGTAATTTCCAGCATGACTGGCAAGTGATCTCCTATTTTTAAAAACACATCCCCCAAACTAACAAATTCTTTCTTTTTTCCTAGCATGAGCAAAATCAGTGCATGTGTGGACAGGAATCCACTGAAAAACTGGATCAAATACTCGTGAACTACGAGGGGGTAAGCTGATGATTAACTAGTAATTAACACCGATATTCTGATTCTCTTTGCATGGGGTTCTACTCGCTATCTTTGCTCACAGCTTTGTTCCTTGATATCATTTCAGCTGAATGTCACATCGGCAGCAATTAAATCCCTGGGGGAGCTGGACATCCTCTTGGACTGGATGGAGAAATCTCGTTAGAAAGCCGTTAATGACCCACCACTGGCTGGGGCTGGTGAAGCTGCTGGGACTTTGCACACACCTTGGGTGAACGGGACAATAACTTCCCGCATCAGTGCAGTTCCTCACGGCTTGCAGCTGTGCTCAGGCAAACGGCGAGTGTTTCGCTGCCTCGGTCCTCGGCAGGTCTGGCATTAAGATGGAAATATTGGGTTGGATCAAATCCGCACTCTCTTAGCTGACTTGTACCACAGGATGCTCTCCAAAGGAAAACCTAAAAGGGTTTTTCTGGCTAGTGGGTATAAGCTGTGATCGTTTAACAAAAGTATAGTTTAAATGATGATTATTTTGTGTGTAGGGAATGTATATTCATGAGCGCTGAGTGCCCACTGGTACAACTCTGCTGTAGGTAATGCTGCAGAGCAGGGCTCATAAATCTGGGCTTGGTGTCGCAGATTGATCTGGCTGAAACGAGGTGCAAAGTGTGTGAAATGCTTCCAAGAGCAGGTCCTAGCAGATATGTGGGGCCTTAGAAGTCTGTTTCCTTTTGAGGTGATATTTTCTGCCTTATCAGTAAAGAAATTTTCTGTGCAAGCTGTGTGGTTGCTGAATAGAAAGAGGTTCTTTTATGTATTATGTAATTTACTGACAGTATTAAGTTTTGTGGAAATCTTGTTGCAATTACTGTAAATAAACCTCACTTGAAGCTGTTCTGAGTCTGTCTGTCAAAATTCTGAAGAATTATGTATTTGTTGTTGGCAAAACCTTTTGAATTCCCTGTGGTGTCCTTTCATAGTCGACACTGTCACTTCTGGTAACGGGAGCATCCCGGAGGTGATGCATCATTCCCGGCATGCCAGGGAGAACAAAGTTAGACCTGAGTGATACCAAATCACCCCAGCTTGTCTCTGAGACCACTTTTAGTGTGCATTATGTACAATGAATTACGTAGAATGAAGAGCTGCCGAGGAGGAGACTCCTTGTCCCTTCCCAAAAGGGCCAGGCTGGTGACCTGGCTGGGTGAGCTCACCAGCACTTGCCTGTAGCCTGTATGCCCATGCTTCACACTGAGCAGGATTTGGTGACTCACTGTTAAAGGGAAGATCTCTGGCATTGCTCATTATCCTTCCCCAAACCATTGCTTATGCCAAACGAAAGCCTCTCGGAGCTTTGATTCTTTTAATTTGCTTTCTCATGAGTTTTTGCAGCGTGACTTTCATTTGTTCTGGTGCCAAGGCATGAAGGGTGAATACATCTCGCTCTGTCAGTGGTCATGAAAGTTGATCTTTCAACAGGATCACCCTTGAAATCAACCATTTAAGAACGATAGGGATCTTGCACGTACCACAATTTTCTGTTAAACTACTGGGAATGAAGCAGTGATGAAATGAGACACCACAGCTTATCGCGGATCAAAGGAAATGAGTCGGCACGTTTGGCAAAGTCTGCTGAAGGAGATGGGGCTGCTTGGTGAGGTCTCTGTGGACCGTTCTATTCATCGTAGTGGGCTCTGGCTCACAGCTTGAGTGAGAAGAGTGGGTTTTATTCCACACCCTCCACTAAAGCTGTCATAAGCATTATTATTATTTATTAGATTTCATTGATTTTGTATCCCAGGCGGAGGGTTGCGTGCCTCGAACCGTGCGTGTTTTGTTGCTTTCATGTCAAACAAGTTCACACTTTCTCACCCATGGCAATGCACAGCAGCTGGCAGGATGCTCAGCCCACACACGTTCCTTGGCCCCTGCACCTCTCCCGGGAGTTTAGCTCGTTCTTGCTGCTCCCCATGGGATGCAGGAGGAGCAGAGCTGAGAAAAGGATGCCAGCGGGCAGGCTGAAGAGGAAGAGGATTTGCAAAGGGAGAGCAAAAGGGGTTTTCTCTTCTCAGAAGTTTCCAAACCTTAGGGTTCTCTCGCAGCTTTATTACTGCTCACCCCAGGGACGCTTTCCAAGCGCACGCCTTTCTTATTGCACCAGAATAATTCATTCACTTCCAGCAACTCCAGGCGGGCGCAGACCTGTCCTGACCCCTCTGCGCTTCTCTTGCTGTCCCAGCCCCTGCCCTCCCTGCTACAGGGGGGATGCAGCCAGGAGATGGGGTGGATCAGCTATAACCTGACACGGGAGGTCGCAGCCTTGCTGTCAGTAATGTGACAGCTGTTGCAGCGTAGCTGTGAGAGCAGCTCTGAAAACACAAAAGCAGGGTTGGGAGGGGAAACACAAATCCCACCGGAGCTGCTGCCTTTACAGTGAGCAGAGCTCACCCCAGCGCTTAGCAATGGGAGGTCCATGAGTTAGGAATAATTTGGGCTTCACCTTTGATGGAACTCAGCCTCTGCTGGCTAATGCAAACAGCCATGGCCTGGCACCTTCCTGCACCACCCTACTGCTTCCATTTTAAAATGTAGCTAATATTTTACTACACCAGTGTGTTTCTGGTGTTACTGTAACGCCGTCAGCTCAGAGCCTAGCCAAGGTGATGCTCCTTGGTCTTTGTGTTTTATGGCTTGCAATCAGAGCTGCATGTAACCAAGACAGGCTCAGGAGCTGGAATTTGGCTTTGAACAGCTCTGCTCCTGTCAGACACCTCCGCAGCCCCTCTTTGCCAGGCAGGCACCAGCCCATCCCAATCCTGGGGTTCAGGGAAAATGGCTTCTCTGTTTTGTCACAACTTCTTCAGCATTGCTGTTTCCTACATTGTTTTACCTGCAGGGTATTCAGCTTTCTGTACCTGCGTCTCCCTGACAGAGACCTGGGACGTGCTGCTGTTAGGAAATCCGTGCAGCGATAAATTGCCTTTCTCTCTTTAGTCACCCACTCTTGAAAATAAGACCAAGAGACAACGTTTAATTACAGTTATCCTCATTTTTGCCTGGATAAACATGAAGTCAGCCAGGGAAAATATGTGAGTGATGCATGGGTCAGGTTTATTAAGCAAAGGGTGGGTTTTCAAGGCCACCCTCAGTGGGGTGGTTCTGTGGCAGAGGAACAGGGATCGGGCTCAGTTGTTCCAAATCCAAGCCAGAAAGGGGAGACTGTTGCTTCAGCTGCTCTGGGGAATTTTGTCTGTACTTTGCAAATGCACAGAGCACCAGTGAACTCAAAACCTCCCCTGTTTATCTCCATCAGTTGTGGGTTTCTTCCACCATCCTGCGCTTTTTGCAATGCCAGCTGTGATGCTGAAATGCTGCAGTAAAGGAGGAGAAACCTCCTGCTCAATGCACCCTTCTAGCACCTCTTAGGGTGCACTCTCCCCGTGCCCTCCTGCAGACTGCGAGTGCCCCTGCTCTGCGGAAAAACAGTGTTTGCTTTATTGCTTGTGCACAAAACCACTTCAGAGCAGGCCTGGTCTGCAGGCACTGCCCTCTGGATGAGGAAGCAGAGAGGAATCAAAAGTGTGAGATGTTGTTCTTGAGGGTTTTCCAGTTGCCTTTAAAAGACAACGAGGTTTTTATAAATGCACCTTCTGGCTTTTGACAGCCCATGGTGTGAAGGGCACTGGTGGGGCTGGGGCTCTTAATGGACTAAGCCACTCAAGCTCCTGTCATTTCCCAGTCCAACCTGCTTGCTCAGACCTGTAACCTCCAGCCCAGTTGCCCTGTTTGGCATGAAACAATTCCTCCAAAATCACTGCTCAAAGCTGAATTTAAGCAAAAAAAAAGGTCAAGCTATAGCAAATTGTGGTAGCAATAAACAGTGCTTGTGTCTTGCTCTGATCCTCGAGGCAGAGCTGGTCTCAGGGGCTGCCTCCTCTTGGTCCTATGCCTTCAGATCTTGCCCTCCCAGGTCGGGGGGGGCATGTCCGGGGCAGCACCATCCACCCCATCGCTGCCCTGCGCGATGCTGCTGGAGGTGAGGAGGACGGTGGAGTAGGCGAGGTCAGCATCCTCCTTGGAGCTCTGGGAAAGGACAGGAGGACACGGTTAGATGGCTGGGGATGGACAGCACCACGCATCAGGTGGTGGTCAGCATTTCCCGGGCTGGGAGCTTCTTGGAATGACAAAGGCAGGCAAGATGAGTGGGACAATCCAGTGGGTCATGCCTGATGCAAGGGAAACACCTCTGTTCAGCCCCAGGAAGACCTCAAATGCTTGTGGATTTGGGACTCCATGGCATGCTTGCACGCAGCTTGCCTGTCCTAAACCTCCTCGGTTTTACTGGTGTCATGGTAGTTTCCTTTATTGCTCCAGTTCAGCTCTTGGCACTTACAACACCCACATATCACCTTCAGTTAGGGAGTTTTTAAAAGAAGGGCTTCCATCTGGCACCTTCAGTTACAGCTGACCATGACCTTCCCAAGGGGATGCAGGGGGAGGCAGGAGCTTGTTGGATCCACAGAAGGAAGTCACAGCCCTTGCAATGTCAGAGACCTCCCTGCCCACCTCTGTCCCCCACACCAGTGCCCGTACAGGGGCAAGGCTGGGAGGTGGGATGTGCTCTGGTTTCTGGACATCTGCTTATGCCAGTGTTTCATATTTATGGTAACAACCCAACCCCAACCTTCCTGACACTGCCTGGGGCTGACTTGGTGCACTGTTTGAAGCAAGGCAACTGCTGTTATGGTCTCTGCTAAAGTGTAGGGTCAGGAAAGGGTTCAGGTCCCCCCACGGAGGCTGATCTGCAGCAGGTGCTTGGATCCAGGTGAGATGGAGAGCACCTGGGTATAAGTAAGTCCCCCGGGAGAAGACCTCTCCTTTGGCCGAGGCTGGAGGGCTGCTGTGGAGTCTCTCAGGTCAGTGGGCTGTCTCCTGCCTTCTCTTACCCTTTTTGCTTTCTTTGTTTCAGCAGCACTTTCTGGGGTGGTCACGGTGGTGATGAACTCTGCAGGGAGAGGAGGGGAGGTGTTAGGGAGTGGGGGCCATTGGTGGCCAAGCTGTAGCTTTTGTAGGGTCCCCCCTAACACCTCTGACCCTGGGGCTGGAGAGCAGCCCGAGAGTGAGCAACCTACCGTCCCCTCCCATCTGAGTCTCCTCGGTCTCTTTCGTGCAGGCCTTATTGCTTGCGCCGTATTCCTTCACGGTTTCAAAGTCTGACATGCTGATGTTGGTCCTGTAGCTCCCGACTGACACCAGGTCTGGTAAGAGGAGGAGAGGATGAATACCCCGTGCGCTTGCTCAGGCAGCACGAGCACGTTGTCATCCCAACCACCTCTGTGCAAGGAGATGCTGCTCAATGCAACGTGTGGAGGGGTGGTCCTGCCTCAGCCTGGGCACCCTGCACGGTGGGTGTTGGAGTCGAATGGATGGGGTCAGTAGGAGGAGCAGAGTCCCTTGTCTGCCTATCGCACGGTGGGTACCAGCTCAGCCCCACAGAGACTGTGGCACGCACCAGGTATCACCTTTGATTTAATATTGCTGATGTTTTGAGAGAGGCTAGAAAAGGCAGAGACTCACCTGATCTCTTCAGCTGCCTGTACTTGAAAACAGCAAAAGCTGTTGCAAGGATGAGGAGAACGGCACCGCTGATGCTCAGGCCTAAAATGAGTGCACTGGGGCCATGGCTGTGATCAGAGCTGGAACTGAGGGAAAGATAACACTCAGCTGGGAAATACTTTAATTATTCGAGACTAAATAATGCATATGAATGTCCAACAGGCTAAAATCTGTATCAGGTGGTAAATCTGGGGGAGCAGGGTGCAATGCAGTTAACCAACTGGATCCTAGCACGCATAAAAGGCAAATAAAAGCATGGGACTCTCTTGTGCCCAAACAGCTACATCAGCAGCTTGGTTAGAAATGTCTGAAGGAAAGCTCTCTAATCTTGACTGAAGTCTTCTCAATTACCTTTTCTGTACCTGGCATCTCTAATTGTTCCACTTTGAGACTATTCTCTTGAGGTAGAGATTAATTTCAAGTCATCTCGCTCTTTGCTGTAACTTTTTTTTTTCCCTTCTTTTCCTCTTATCTTCCGAGCTAAGTTCTTGGGGGCACAAAGTTTGTTTTGTTACTAAGCCACAGGCGCAGGGTACAAGTGCAATGCTGACAAAGGGTTAATAGAAACCTCACAGAAATGAGAGGTGATAGAGTCTTGAGGAGAACTGACCTTTCTGAGGCAGCTTGTCTTGGCACCTCAGCATCACTGAAGGCTCTTCCTTGGGGAATAAAGCCGGGCTCAGCACGGCTGGGGGCCTCAGCTTGCCTTGGGCTGTCGATGTTCAGGAGCTCCAGGTGATGGTCACCCCTCCTCTCTGTGTCTCCGAGGGAAGAAGGGGGGTTCGTTGTGTGAGCAGCAGAAGGGCGCTGGTGGAACAAAAACTAGCTGGGCGTATATTCGGTGCATGTGCAGCTGCAATGGGTGCTGGCTGTATGTGAGAGGCTCTTTATAACGGGGTTTAGAGAGCTGAAATCATCTCTTACCAAATAATTCATTGCAAAAATCTCAAGTAGTCTCTCTCTGCCTACATGCTTATGAAAAAGTCCTGCATTTATAAGTTCTGCCTCTAATATTTCCAGATTGAATGCTTCCTTCTAGCTCTTTGCCCACCAAAGGCAATGAAATGAGGCTGTTTCTCTCTGGCTACATTTCAGTCATCATCAGCTTAGGATGGTTGCATGTGGGATACCTGGTGCTATACTTCTGCTCTGCTTCTAACAATATTCCTCCCAGAGAAAAACATCTTCACTCAAAGTACTGCCCCAAAGCTGGGACTAAGCCCCGTGCTGTTGGTGATGGCCCTTCCTTTCCTGCTCCTTATTGTTTTCCTGGGGTTTTTAAGATAATAAGCTCCCTGCAGCAAGATGTGTCTCTGAACTCTGTGCAGTCCTTCACCTGACAGGTGTCAGATGGTCCTTAAACTAAATGGTGCCTCAAACTGTAATAGCAATAACTAGTAAGGACAGGGTTAAAATGTAAAAATACTCTGGAACAATGTGTTGGGTTTTTTTTGACTGGTGGGGCTTTTTATGATTAGAAAGCAAAAACTAATGAGTGGATGAAAACATCTATGAGAAGTTGCGCAAAATCAGGATGATGCTGGCACTTAGTCTGGGAGGCTGCCCGGCCAAGAGTGTTTCTGTTTTGAGGTGCTGCAGCCTAGTGGTTATAGAGAGGGCTTTTGTCTCAGCAGAAGGCAGCATGATTTGCAGCCCTGGCAAGCAGGAAAGCCCCTGCCTGGGAGCTCACCTTCAGTCACCGTCAGGTGCACTGCCATGGTTTCCCCATAGACACCATTGCGCTTCACTCCGCACCAGTACCACCCTTCATTTGCCTTCGACACCGAATCAAAGCTCAGGATGACTGTTTTGTTGGCAGTGTCGCAGGTAACATCCGTCCCTGGCTGCCCTTGGTCAGAAGAAGGCATGGTTTCACAGCCAGTGTTGCTCCACTTACACCAGTACTTCTCGTAGGAGTAGTACTTGCATGGGTAAGAGCAAGTTAAATCGACCCGTGAACCCACTTGTGCCTCCACTTCCTTCTTTCCCTTCAGTCCAGGTTCTCCTGCAAGGGCAAACAGAACATCAGAGCTGATGTTAGTGGCTCCAGTGATGGGAATGGTAGATGACAGGGAATAGTGTTGCTACTGGTGAACCAGGGGATGAATCTTTGAGGGAAAGTGCTCCTTATGTTGCTGAATTAATGTTCAGGATGCTGTATGTGCATCTCTGGGTGAAAGCTGATGGGGTTGCTTGGCTTAAATACTGGCACGAAAAACTCTTCTGAACACTCCCTTTAAACTAAAACCTTGTGTTTCCATTTTAAAGCTATGGGGGTGTGGGGGCATTGGCACAATGTTTTGTCTGCTTAGAGAAAAGTTCAGAGTTGTACCTCCCATCTCCTCCCAAAAAGCCAGATCTGCTCCTTTGAGGTGCTTAGGAGGCTGTACCTACTGAGTAGGCAGAGAACTGCCAACACAACTCATACCATCTGTGATCTTCAGCTCAGTTGATGATTGCTGCTCCTTCTCCTCGTTTGACATGCACCAGTAGTAGCCTTTGTCACTGTCCTTCAGCTGGTTCATTATGATGGTCATTGTTGTGTTAGCTGGGTTGTTGAACATGGCCACTCTTCCTTCATATAACTCCGACACAAACCCAGAGGTGTCTATGATCCGAGCACACCCTCTCTGTCTCCACTTGCACCAGTACTTCACTGAGGCACTTCTTACGGCGTCATAGTGGCATTCAAAAGTTGCAGAACTTCCTTTTACTCCAATTATTGTGGGCTTTCCTTGCGGGACATTTGTCTCTGGAGATAAAAATGAAATGAGCAGCTATACGTGTCTGACTTTTGCCCATGAGTCACTCTCCCAAAGGAATAAACATTACCAGATCAAACAAAGCTGTTTTGTCTAAAGCAAGGCTAGGTGAAGCTCAGGGGTGCAGACCATAGGAGAGTGGCCTGGCACTCTAGGAATTGGCCCCAAAGGGTCTGTCAGGCCTCTTTTTTCCTAAATTCACCAGGTGGTTGTCTTTGTGTAGCAACATCTCAAAGCTTTGCTCCCTTTGCTAGGAGAAAGACAGGTGGTCTTCTTTCTGAACCTGTCACTTTGAGATTTAAGGAATTAAGACTCAAAAAGACAGTTTGCTTGTCTCAAACCAATAGGCAGAATTTGCCTTCTGGAGTTTTGGGCAACTGGGGAAGATAGCTAGCCACTGCTGGGGAAGTTCAGTCTTGATTCAAGCTGTATTAGGGATGGCTTAGTGCATTGCAGAGAGTTAAATGGAGTACAACGAAGTATCTAGAGGAGAGGACAGGATAATAGCACTCTACAAAGGGACATGAAAGAACTTGTTAAATCAAGTGAAACTGCTGGTGATGCTTCCAAAGAGAAGGAGAAATGAAGGGGAAAAACAACTAATAGCTTACGCTTATAGACGTGCACGTCTAGTTCCTTTGTTTCGCTGTTCTCCCCGTAGAAGCCGACCCCGCACAGGTACAAGCCAGAGTCTTCCCAGCTCATCTGAGTTATCATGATGGTGAATGAGCCTGGAGTGCCCTCGCTGCTCAGCAGAGCTCGCCCTATGTACTCCTCATCAGTGTTCCCATAGCTGTCGATGATGTTGTGGCAGCCGGTTTTCCCAAGCTTGCACAAGAATTTCCTCATGCTCACGGTTTCTTCCCCGAAGTCGCAGGATGCGGTCAGAGTGCTGTGCAGGGCCACGTAGAAGAGCTCAGCTCCCTCGGGGACATGCGGACCTGTGCACAGAGACACCCATCAGTGTCTGCTGCCTGCTCTGTCTGCAGCTCCCCAGCACCTCTGAAGGTTGGAGGGTGTGTTGGAGTGATGGGCGGTTCTGCATCTCCCTAAATCTCAGGGACTGAGAGACATCAGTGGTTTCTAAGCAAAGTTTGTGACTTTAAGATGAGATTTGTTTGAGTTTTATGCCAGATGTTTTAGTTAAAAAAAAATAATCTGTAAGAGCACAGGCAAACTGCTGTTTTCTGACACTATGGAGCATCTTGAGCTCTTAGACACTGGACAAACTCTCTGAGGAGCCTTACTAAAAAGGAGGGAGGGGAAGTAAAAGAAAATAATACTTCAAGGAACAGCAAGACTGTAATTACCTTCAGAAACCTCCAGAATGACTTTGTGGGAGAGCCCCCTGCCATTGATACCAACACCACACTGGTAGTTGCCTGCGTCTGCCTTTGTCAGCCCGGAGATGGTAATCTCAAAGCTCTCTGCCTGCGGGTGGTCAGTGATGGAGGCTCTGCCTTTGTAGGCTGGATCAGTGTAGCCGCTGGTGGAGACGATGGTCATGCAGCCCCTGGATGATTCTTTGCACCAGTATTTCCTGTCGTGTCTGTTCACACTGGTGGGAGGGTAGAAGCATTTCACAGTAACGGAGCCGTTGAGGAGACCATACACCTGCCGTGGTCCGAACACAGGGCTTGAGACTGCAAAAGGAAAACGTGTTGCTTGTGCTACACAACCCGATGGGATTGCAGAGCAGGTCGGGTGCAGTGGGGCAAGCAGGGACCTGGGGCTGTGCAGCATTGTGCAGTCTGAAAGGTGCCACAGGAGTGATGGGCACTGATGGGGTAGAGAAGCTCCCTGAACCCCTCTCCTCATGTAGTAATGCCACGTCTGGTCTTGGGCCACCCAGAAGCCCTGTGCCCAGCCAGGTAACACTTACTTGCTGACTTGGGGAGGTATCTGCTGCTTGCAGACTCGGCTGGGAGGACCGTGAGCAGGAAGATGAATGCTAGTAAAGTCATTTTTCTTTCATACCCTGTAAAAGGCACAGATGTTGGTGAATATTCACACTTGCAAAATGATTAACTGATCAAGTCATTATTAGAGGATATGAGGGATGTGGCTGCTTGAGCTGGAGAGGAACACAGCATTTAATTGATTCTGTCAAACAATTGTAGGGGGAAGAAGGAGCTGATAACTCTGTTCTTGCCTGCGTTGCTGCATCATGGCATCGTGACTGCCTGGGGGTCTCATCCCAGCACCCCAGCCTTCACTTCTGTAAAGTGGGGGGAGTTGTCCTTACAACAAACTGTTAACTCAGTGCCTTCAAGCCACCAGTGTCTGTCAGAGCAGTGTCCCATGGGCAGGCAACAACAGTGGTGTGTACAGCATCAAAAGGGGGTTTGGCCAAACCAGAGAAGACTTGTTTCAGAATCAGAAATGGTATCTGGTTTTACACTTGCAAGCCAGAACAGCCCACCATAAAGCTGAAGTCCAAAAGTGGTCCAAAAGATGCTGAACCCTGGCAGCCATGAGAGTCAGGTGGCAATCCAGAGCACAACTGCTCTCTTGGCCCTTGCCAGGAGACAGTGCTGCATCTAATAGTTCAATAGCTGGGGTCGCATCTTCTGTCAGTGCTGCTCCTGCAGTGAAAGGAAGGTCTGTTCTCCTCCCAGCCTGGCTGCCAAACCCACTCCTTAGGAAAACCTGCTCTCACAGAATGGGTTGAAAGGATGTTTGAAGATCATCTGGTTCCAGTCTCCCTGCCATATATCCACCCAAACCTACTGGACCGAAATTAACCTGTGGCCAAAACTCAGTGGTGGCTATCAGGGAAAGCCAAACTGCACTGTGTGTCACTGGAAACGTGGCCGTAGTCTGCAGGATGAACATTGCTACCTTCCCTTCATTTTGGACTGAGAGATGGCTCAGAGGAGGCCAAAGCTCTTAATCCACTGAGCTGTTTTCTTTGACCTGGACTGAGTGTGCTGTTGGACACTGCACGGTGTGGTGGTGGGAACGTGCATTCCCTGAGCATGGCTGTTGAGCTACCTGCCTATTCCATGTTCTAGAGATGAGAGGTGCCAAGGAATGTCTCTATAAACATTTAGGAGGAATGTGATTTCAGGGTGTCAAGTGACAGGGTTTTATTAAGGGTAATTCCTGGTAGCAGAAAAAGGTTTTTATTTCCGTGTTGGGATGAAAGGTGTTCTGTTGTGTTTTCTTCCTTGTATTGTGATATCTAATTGCTTAGTGGCCACTTGTCTGTGGCTAATAATTAACTCAATGAGCATGAAAAATGCTCTTTCATACATATCCCAGAAGTAGCCAGCAAGACAAACATAACATATTCCCCAGAAAGCAAACAATATGGTACAAAAAGGGCCTTGATATTTGCCCCTTGCTAACAGTGGTGGTTCTGGCTGAGGATCAACTCTCTGCCTTCCACCCCCTGCTGTGCAGTGCAAGCAGGATCCCAGTTCAGCTTTCCCTTTCTTGGCAAAATTTGAATACTCTGTTCATCCCCTTGCTTCCCAGAGCAATCAGCCCACTTCAGCATTCCAGACATCACTCTGTCAGGTAGGGAGGGTTACCAAGACCTCTTTTTTGAACCAAAGGTGTAGCTGCGTCCAGGAAGGTGTGTGTGAGAGTGGTGGAATCAGGGTCTTCATCTGCATATTAGAGCAGGGAAGAATTTTAGCACCTCTCTTTCTGAGGACACATGTGCACTTGTTCCCACACAAGAGCAATGTGGGTTTTCTTTGTTTGCATGACCAACATCTGCACTTTCTGCAGCTCTGAGTTGCCTCTAGTCCTGGCAGGTGCTGTTAAAACCTCCCTCTCTTTGAATGAATGGACAAAACTCCCATGTAGAGCAAGTCCAAGCAAGCACAGCCACCACTTACGTCAAGATCTGTGCTGTATTTCCTCGCAGATCCACTGCGCTGGCTGGTTGGAAACCCCCTTTCTGGTGCCAGTGCTGTGTGGCACTTGGACAGTGACACTTCCCAGCCTGCAGAAGTGGTGCAAATGAGCTTTGCTGGTCACTCTGCAAAGAGCAAGCACTCTTGGAGATGCTGGAGGAGAATTTCATCAAGCTGCCGGTAAAGGAGCTCTAGTTCCTGCTTGCTTGCAAAGAACATTTGCTGCTGGATTTGCTGTCTCTGAGGTTTAGAACTTCTGCTCTGATTAGAGCTCCTATGAAAGGGAGTGCAAGTAAGTGGCTGTGCAAGTGGTTTGTCTTCTTGCTTCTGCAGAACTGAACGGGACAGCAGAAGTGCCAGGCAGGAGGGATGGTGGAGGCTGACAGGCTGAGGGAAACCTGGACGCACCTTTTGTGCCACGTGTGTCCGTGCAGGAAAAGGAGCTGCTGTCTCAAACCTGATGCATTAAAAACCTGGTAGTGAGAAATCGTCTGCGGGGCAGTGCAACGGACTGGTCAGAAGGGCAGGCAGAGAGGGATGCCGGGTATTGGCACTAGGAGGTTGCTGTAGACTGCTGGGCTCTCTCTGTGGTCAGTTTAAAACATTTTGGTAGGTGAAGGGGGGGTAGAGATGAAAACCTCTGTCATGCCCCTCTCCCCTTTATGCCCATCTCCCCTCGCTGTGCAGGACTCGCAGAGCAGCAGCGCTGGGGAGAGCTTTCAGCTGCAGGAATGCCTGTGGCTGGTGTTTGCAAAGGCCCTTTAGAGAATTCCCAGCTCTGGGTTGAGGCTGTAATACCTTTTCTCTGGGTTTTGGTGGGGTTTTGTGTTTGTTTTGGTTTGGGTCGGTGTTTTTTTTAACTAACCTTGGTTTTTGTCTATTTACTTTCATTTTGCATCACCAAAACTGCTGGCTTCCTTCTCTTCCCTGTCCCACCCCAGCAGGTTTTGATGGTTTTAGAGCACAAACCCAGTATTGCAGCTGAAGCTGGGAGTTTGCACAGTGCTGCGTGAGCTTTTCACCTGTGACCCAGCCTCTGGACACTCGTGTCACCAGGATCAGGGCAGTGATGTTGTCTTGGCCAGGAGGCTTTGCCAGGTGGGGGTGGCTCCCCGGCTGTTTGCAGTGTGCTGCTGGTTTTGTGTGTATAATGCAAGAGAGATTTCAAAGAAGTACATCATACAAAACCAGCCCAGGATGAGCTAATCATTAGCAAGATTAATACTAACAAATCCAAACCTTCAGTTGTAATATGCTTTCAAACAGAAGATATAGGTGCTGCTGGGGAGCTGGCATTAATTTTCCCCACCCATTTTCATGCTTGAGTTGCTGTGCTTGTGGCCATGAGCTTGGGAAGAGCTGTTGAAACCCCACCAAGAGCAACTGTGCAGGTGTGAGAGTGCCTGAGAAATCTGGAAAGTGTTCAAGCATTAATCAAGCCTATATATACCTGACCCAAATATGCCTAAACCATAACAGGTAAAAACTCGTTGCAACTTGTAACACCTTTCTGTCATTTGGGTTTTGTTGCGTTTCTTCCTGCACACGAAGTGTGTTAGTGCTTGGTGTGTGCACCAAAGGGGCTTTGCTGGTTAGTGCTGAGTGAGGCACAGACCTACTGCACCGTGGGTTTGGTGTGAAAAGCCATGCAAGTGGAAAAATGACATGGTCCTTTACAACATAATGGCTTTTATCCTTACCCACTTGGGATGCCTGATTGGTTTTGCTTTCTTAGTGTTATTCATTCTCAAGCTGAAACTGTTCTGATTTGCTACGTTGCTGTGCTCTTAAACCTCCCCGTTATGCCTCCACTGAGTGGCAAAGGAATTTCCCTGTTGTGTATAAAGCCCTGGGAACCCACAGCTTCCTTTGCTTACCTGGCCATGTCCTTAGTAGCTCTACCCATAGAGAGTGGCTCACGCCGCTTTGCAGTGCGAGGCTGCTCAGCAGTTGCTCTGATATGAGACCTCCCTGGGCTGGGTTTCATAGTCTACTGTGTGTGGACACTTCCCTGGATCCCCCAGTGCCCAAAGCACAGTGGGGCTGGCCTGGTTTGGAAACATCACCTTCCTCTCCAGCACTCCCATATGCCTAAATCTTGAAGCAGTGCTTTCAGGTTTCCAGCAGAAAGCGCTCCCTGAACAGGTCAGCTCTTCTAAGTATCATTTGTTTCAAGACCTCTGGGTTTCTGTGGTGCTTTTGTGACTCGTAGTCCTAAGGAGAAGTATCTTCAGGTTTATGATTTGAAAGAAATCAGGACCTGCCCCTTGAGTTATGCAAACCTGAGCAACCAGCTGTTCTTGTTGGGTACGAAAAAACCAGAGTTCAGTTCCCAAATTCTGCTGACTCAGCTGGAAGGCTGAGCTCTGAGAAGCTGGTGCAGTCCTACTGCTGCTTGCCAGAGATCAGCACAGTCCAGCCCATTAGTTATTAACTGGTGCTCTTAACAAGGACCAGTGTCAAGGCCGTGCTAGGGGATCAAAGAAACATGAAGACTCTGCTGTTGCATTTGTAATGCCAGCCTAGGAGTCCTTCCGTGTTGAAGAATGTTTAATGCTCTTCGTATATTTGAGAAATAATAACACATAGAATGAGGCAGATTGGTTTTTTCTTCTCCCCTCAAATCTTTTTAAAGCAAGACCCACCAACACCATGAGGAAGCTGTACAGATGCAAACCGCTGGAGACACAGCGTCAGGGGTTGTACTGTGAGCACTGGCATGTGTGCTGGGGGTGATTTCTGGAGGTGCTGAAGACTCCTGTGCCTAGAAGAGGGGCTCAGCAACAGTCACCTTGCTGCACAGCTCCTGGGGCTATCTCCCTCTTTACGCTGCCCATCAAGATCCTGTGCACATGGCCTTCCTGTGAGCTTTGTTTGCTGTGCTGGGGTGGGGAAAAGGCACCAATCCACCCCATTTGCATGGAGTTAGGAATGAGCAATCAACTTTGAGGTAAGAGATCAAGCTGACCTAAACACATCCAGAAAAGACATCGGTTCCAAACTGATGCTTCCTTTACAGTATGGAAAGAATAAATAGGAGGTGCTAATTCTGTGATGCAGTGAGCAGAGAGAGACAGATCCTGCTGGAGATATCAGGATTTACAAAGAAATCAGCAGTTTAGGAATTTCTGCAGTACTTGTGACCCTCCTAGCTAAGAATACTTCTAAGTGCCAGTTAAAGACTGTCCTGTAGGAGCAACATATTCTGGGAAAAGCATCATAAACTGTATTTGATTAATTTCACAAATGAAAGAATAATCACATGACCCTTGCACAACAGTGAATGAAATTCCTTCTGAGATTGTGCTGCTGGCCTAATTTTATGTTCCTTCAAGCTGTTAGATATAACCCCACACTAACTCGTGTCCTATTTCCACGTTCTTTTAGGGTGTTAGATACCCCACATACCAACCTGTTGCTTTTCAGGTGTCATGGCTCATTTGTTTCTCTTCCTTTTAGTTTCTTGTCTCCTGGGCTGGAAATTGAAACCAGCTCCACCACTATTAAACTCTTATTCTAGTTTAGTACCACTCGTCTTGCGAGGAGCAGGAGCTCGCTGTGATCCAAGAGCGCGGTTCAGTTGCGGGGTGGGTGGGCAGTGGCAGCATGATCACTGTAAGGAGGTGGGTTTCTCTGTGCTTTAGATGAAATGTATTAAAAGTTCTATCTGAAAGTTTCCTTTGCAGAGTAAGAATTTGGGTGTGCAGAAACCCACCCCTTTGCTCTTGGTCTAAATGTGAAAGGAGTTTGCCAGATCTTATTCCAGTTTTAGGATACCACGTACATCCCATTCACTTATGCTTCAGTACCTATTGATCTTCCTTTTAACTGCACAAGCTTAATAGCCCTTCAGAGCTTATTTAGGACATAACTACAGCAAATCTCTTCTTAAATGTCAAAATCTGCATCCTGGCGATTATCTCTGTGCTGTGATTCAAAACTGTAGTGACCATAAGACCGAGTTGCAACAGTTTAGATCACTATGGTAATATTTACAAACATTTCTCATTCTCCACTTTCAAACTTAATGCAAATATTGTCATAAGTAACCTTTTTTTTTTCCCCAGAAAGGAAAGATTAAAAAAATCTACATCAGAGAAGAAAACAAATGTCCTAGGTCTGGTCCTGTGCTTCTGACCTTTTCTCAAAGGGAATCAGCCTCCCCTCCAGCCAGACCCTCTCACTGCTCTCAGAACGGCTGCTTCCCTTTGCAGTGTGTGAGGAAGAGTCCTTAAGTGTCTCAACACTCGTATTCTTCTCCTTCCCCACCTCAAAGAGGTAGTACCAAAGATTTTGCATTTCAGAAAGATAATGAAGAAACGTTACTTACACCCAAAGTACTTCTGCAGACTGTTTTGTACTTCTTGCTTTTTCTTTGAGACTGACAGCTCCTGGTTTTGCTGGTGTCTCAGTGGCTGACCCCAGGACCTCCTGCGGGTGTCCTGCCTCCCTGCTGCAGCTGGACACGGGCTCTGGCAGTGCCAGCCTGTTTTAAATACTCCTCGGACCTCTAGCCCTGCATTTCCACCTGTTGTGCCTTAAAGGAATAGCATCCAAAAACTCTGGCAGGTGAGCGCCAGGCCACGTGAGAGCCAGGAAGCCAGTGCCCATCCCAGCTCTGCTGTCCCTTGGAGGGTGCACCTTGTTATTTACACACTGCACAGCAACCACCCCAAGGGTGACCTCCCAGACATGGTCCAGGGCATCTCTGCCTCCTTTAGGAAGGAGCTTGGTGGCTGCATGGGGTCAGGTCTGGGGAAGGAGTTGTGCTCTGCTGGGAGCAGGGTACCTTTGAGACAGCTTTCTGCTCGGACAGGGCCCAGAGAGCTGCTAGGACAGCTGGGATCCCTTGGTTTGAAGATGGGTGCCTATGTCTGGCACAAAGACACTGGGGACCCTTACAGGGTCTGAGTCCAGCCAGCCCCCTCCTCTTTGTTGGCATTGCAACATCATTCCTGAGTTGTGACCCCATTGTCCTGGGCTGGGGAGCCTCTTACTGCAAGGACTGGCCTGGCTTCTGATCTTGTGATAGCCCCATCCAACAGTGGAATAGCTGTACAGGGCAAAACTAGACAAAATCAGGTGGTTTTTTTTCTAAGCTGTTGCACATTATTTTTTTGAAACCAGTGGCTCTCAGGACACCCAGCCAGGGTCTTCTTACAGAGCAGGTCTGTCTCACTTCCCTGCTCTCTCTGCCTCAGCCTTGTATGAAACGAAGGAGTCTGAGTGGGCAATGGTTTGGTCTTGTTGGTGTAGACAAAGAACACTGCAAGCTCTTTAAAATGAACAAAGTATTAACAGGAATTCTGCTGCCACCTTCAAGCTCATTCCTTTGCTCTCCTGCTGTAGGTGTGTCAGGGCCCAACTACCAACTCCCTGTGAAGTTTGGGGTTGTCAGAAATGGAGCTGTATGAGAAAGTAAAATTAAAGAAGATTGGTGTATTTGTATTATGTGGGATGAATCATTAACTTGCTTTGCCTTCTACTAACGATGGAAAAACAATACTTTCTTCTAACTAGGAGGTCACACAAAGCTTTTCTCGACTCCCAGCAGTGAAAGCTGATGAGCTTAAACAGGATGGCAACTCTGGGTGTTCCTGCCAGGCTTGAGAGAAGTAAGATCCTGACCTGGAGTTGGGACATTTAGGAAATCTGTTGGATCTTAAATCCAGCCTTGGAGGTACCTTTCCTCTCGCTAAGGATGTTGAGCTCCTTTCTTTCCATGAATGTGCAGCTTTTGGCATGGGGAAGGTGCTTTTGGTGTGAGGAACGTGCTTTTGGGGTGGGGAAGGTGCTTTTGAGATGAGGAAGGCTGTTGCTGTGCTTGCACAGGGTGATCTGCTGGGGACTTTGAACAGAGACATCAGCCACCATCTCTCCTAGGTGGGAAAAAAGGCTGACCCCTTACAAGCTGTGTCCTTCCCACCAGTGCTGCTGCTCTGGCCGCTGTTGGAATTACTTTTTTATTCTTGGGCATAGAGCTACCTTTGCTTGGCCACAGCAGGTACAGGTGTGTTTGCTTTCCTATGCCTCTTGCTCTCCCAGGCACCACGTCGGCTTCCCCACCGCCTTCTCTTCACCCTGCAGTTTTCACAGAGATGTATTTTAAAGAGCCTGGGCTCACAGGGCAGGAAAGCGGCACGGCCATGGGCAGGGGAAGTCCTGGCAGAAACCAGCCCTGGGGACCTGCAACTGCTTGTGCATCTCAGGGAAAAACAGTCCAGGGTGGATTATCTTTAACTAAATGACTGTCTTCACCCTTAAGGTTTCTGGTGAAACAGATTTGTTTTCTCATTCAAATGTATTTACTTACCTTAACAGAGGAGGAAGCATCCTTCTGCCAAGTCACAGGTTCCAAAGCACTTTGGCATCTCCAGAAAACAAACAACCCTGAACTTGCTTTAATTTTTTTTTTTTTTGTTTCAGCCCAAAGCAGAATTTGCAGCATCGTGTATGATCTGACTGTACAAAACAAAGCTATTATCTGGGCTGAGGCTGTGTTTGGGCTGAAACAACTTAATTTTGAAGCTGTGGATAGGTCTGCAGAAGAGGTAGAAGAAAAACAGCAGTTGAGAATTTGTGTGTCATTGATAAGCCTCAAGTCTGATATGGTTTATGCATTGCAAAATCACCTAACGGATAAAGATTTTTTAAAAATATATTGGAAAACCTTCATGTTTTGCCTAGCACTGAGCAAAGCTGCAGCCACAAGAGTCCTCCTCCCAATCCTTACCCCTCCCCAGCTTTGCCTTACCCCTGGGGGTGCTCTGCTGCTGCCAGGTTTGCACACGAATAGCTCAATTACAGATGCATTATTTTATTCTCTCTTCTACAAACCACGTAGCAAGTGGAGTTTGGGCAGCTTGCAAAGGATTTAGCTCTCGAGACAGGGCAGCGAGCAACACGTGGTGCTGGGCTCTTTGCAGATTGTAGCTGTGCCCAGCTTTCCGCAGGGAAACTTCTGAGCTTGGGTACACGGGGGCTTTGCTGGAATGGGGGTTCTGCCTCAGGTCTTCATCGGTCGCTTGGGAAAGTCTTTTTTTCCCTGTAGGGTTGCTGTAAAAAAGGGAAAGCAATAAAAAACCCAACCCCAAAACCCTAGAAGGAAAGCTGTGATTCAGCATTGCCTCTCTGGGATACTTTTACAAGGGATTTCGTGGGTGCTTCTGGTTTTGCCAAACTTGATATTTTAAGTGGGTCTGGGAATGCTGAGAACAGAAAGCTAGAAAAGTTGGGGTCAGAGGGGACTTCTGGAGTCAAGTTCCTGCTCAGCTTGAGAGTTATCCTGGAATTGACCCCAAACCAGACATCTAGAAAGAAAAGGCACAATTGACTTCCAGCTTGTGTTTTCATCTGTAGAAGTTTCATACAGCTTTTTTTTGGTAAACTAAAATCTCTAACAGCAATAAATCTCGTATAGTCCTAAAAAGTGGCATCACTCTCCACAAATATATTTTAGATTTGAACCTTTACAGCTGTGGTTTTAAAGCTGCTCTGAGGGCTCCTTTTGACATCTACAATATATTCTTTAAATAGCTTTAGAACTGATGGCTGGAAATCTGCTTCCAATCGAGCTGGGGGATGTTTCAAATGGGAAAAAAAATACAAGTGTTGGGTGCAGGACTGTGCAGAGGGGAGCTGAGTCACTCCAGAGGGTGCAAATCATCACAGTCGCTTATTTCCCTTGGCAACAGTTTAACCTGAAGGTATTTTCACCTGCTTAGATGATCAGAGAGTTTGGATCTAGCTGTGTTGTAATGAGAACGTGAAATGCCATCACCACGGCTTTTTTAAGCACTGTCCCAAGTTTGATCTGCTTTGTTATTGTGGAAAGAGTGCCTTTCTCTGATAGGAATTTCCACAAATTTACTAGACTTAGAAATACTTGCTGAGATGTTTTCTAGATGTTTCAAGAGCTTCTCTCTCAAGAGTATCAGTTTTCCAAGACAGATTCTATATTCTGCCAGAAGATAAAGACTCTTACATGTAAGTTGGTCATCTTGATTCTTCCAAGGGTGGCACAGATTATCCTGCAAGAGTAGTACAAAAAAGAATATGATTGCAACACAGCAAATAAGAATTGCTTCTGCGTGATATTGCAAGAGGTCATAAGTAATCAGACATTATTGAACCAAGCCAGCAGGAAGAGTGATAAGGTGTTTATATGCGTAAGCAAAAAATTATAATCAACTCTATAATAAATTTATAAACCACATATAGGATTTAATCCAAGTCTTTTGAAATCTATGGCTCAACATTTCATGGGGAGGAATAAAGGCAATAGTTTGGTATCAGAACATAAATCCTGGCTTGTGGGATCATAATTCCTGGGCTGCAAACCTGGTGTCTATCCCGCAGAGATATTTTCCGTACTGAGCTGCAAATCCTCTCCTTAAAATTCAGTTTAATTCTTGTCTCCCAAGGGAGACGACCCTTGCAGTGCCAGTTCTAGAAAACACCCACCTACATTTGCCAGAGTCTGTCCTGGGTTCCTGCACTTTTTCTGGCCTCAGGGTTTCCTCCATCGTTTGCTCTTTCACAGGGTTCACACCATCCTGAATGGGTGCTGCTTCCAGGTTTCCTGTGGCGTTTCTTTCTTCTCCTGAAGAACAAAATCATATACAAAGGAGGAAACACCTCCGCTAATGCCTGTTTAAATATACCAGTGTGTTGTAAGAGGCACCGCATTAGGTCCATTGTTTCCCAGTTTCATACTGGTGAATAATGTATTTCCACTCCCTGCTGTCATCAATGAAGGTTTTTGCCCCTGCATTTCTCTCGGGACACAGTGTGTTATAGAATGAGGTGTATGCATCTATTTTTGAAAATCAGTCATTAGCAAGGATTTTTTGGGGCAAGTCTTTGTCAGCTTTGTGCTGAGTGGGCTGGATTCAGCCCCAGGAAAGTGCCCAGTGTGTAACAGCTCATGACGTGCAGGTCTCTGCCCTTTATACCTCATGATTTCTGAGCACTCATGGAGCTGTAATTCTTCTATACACAAAGCTCAATCTGGTTTTCAGCAGGACTTCAGAATTTCCATTTCCCTCATTTGCTTTTTGTTTCAGCATATTAAAAACAAACATAAAAAACACAACAAAAAAAAAAGGTGATTTCTCGGTCACACTTTCCAGCTGCACTGGCTGCAGAATGGATGTGTGGCCCCAGAGATGGAAATCTTCAGTGGGTTGGATTCCAGCTCTTGGAAGTCACATCAAAGCCATTGCAAAACAACCACCCCATGCCAAAAGGTGTTGCCTGACCAACTTACCAGTCTCCTTTCGAAGTTTTATTTTGGTCAGGAGGAGAAGAGTGACGGTGGTGAAAATCAGTAAAATGAGAGTTGGTAACACAACTGGGAGCAGATGTGATTCACCTGATGAGCTGGAAAGAGGAACCATCAGAATTAAATTGGATTTTGATTCAGCTATGGGGTGTCTGAAGTAGCTTAATGCAGGCTGTTCTTTTTACACCAAAGAGTAGAAAGAAGTTATGAACTCTGAACCAAAGCAGAACTGTCAACAAAGCTGAGTACAGATAAAATAACTTGATCTAGAGCTTGGCTTACGAGGAATTAATTTCTGTGCCTACTCTGCTCTCCCTTGTGGGGTTCATGCTCTCAGTTGAATGACCCCCTCCAAAAGGACAATGAGTCATTTTCATCATACAAATTCACAAGCAAGGTTCATACTCTTTCTCTGCAAGTTGTTGTAGACTCTCATGCTGTTGGAGGGCAGGGTATCAATGATATCGATACTGTCAGAGATCCACAGGCAGGCAGAGCTCTGCTAGGAATGGTGCAAAATCTGATCCTTGTTACAAGACCCTGATTTGTGGTTGATAACATGCTTTCCCTTCTCTTTCTGTCTGCTTGACAGGGAGATACAGCTTGAGGGAGGCGGGGGGATGGAGAAGATGACGCTTCTTGTGCTGGGGGTCACAGGGGCAGATGCAAGTTCCAGGGCACATGGAGGGACAGCTCAGGATATTCAACTGGACTTATGGGCTTTGTGGTTTATCTTCAGGTATGACTGAGACTGCAATATCTGGGGCATCTGCACCAGCCCTGCAAATCACTTCACCAGGTGCTGGATGGTGGCCATAGCCAGGGTGAAAGGCGTAAGAGCTGCTTGCAGGCATCCAGTATAACAGGAAGCATGGAAGGTAAATTCACCAGGAAAACCACTTGCACTGGGGTGAGCCACAGCACCTTCTGAAGCGAAGCACCATGGAATAATTAATGGCCAAAATAGCTCACAGCATTTTGACTGATGTCACCCCAAAATAGGTTTTTATGCAGCAGAGAGCACCCAAACACTACCCAGGTTACCAGCTGCCTATAGCAGCTTGGCCAACCCGTGCAGTGGAGTGTGGAGCAGCTACTGATTCACCAGTGTTATTGCTCAAGCCTGAGGTTTCCTAATGTCCTGTCTCCAGACTGAGACAAGGAAAACAGACAGGAGCATATCTATTGACTCTGGCATCTGGTCTACAGGAGTGGCCAGCACCAGAAGGTTTAGAGACAAGTTCAAAGACATATGCCACAGACAGACAGGAGATAACCTCACCTTCTCCTTCTCTAACTACTAATGTCTCCCGTCAGTGTCTTCAGCTTGCAGCCTACACACGACCTCTGTAGGGCCCTGGGAAACGGGGCCAAGTTAGGGCAGCACCAGGTTAGTGCCAACGAGAAACATGGCCCTGAACTTACCTCTGGTGATAGATTTCGCCTGGTGAGGTTACAAAGGTGCTGGGGGAGGCAGTGGGCAGCGTGGTGCTGGTGCTCTCGGTGGCGGTGCCCATTGCATGCGTCAGGTCCATGATGCTCCTCTGCGTGGGTGTGCTGGAGGCGGCCGGACTTGATAAAGTGGGTTTCACAAGAGTGGATGTCTCTGGGCCTTGTGAAGAGCAGGTTTCTGCAGAGAACAGTACTTTGAGGCTTGAATATCCATCTTTTCGCAGAGGCAACGTGCTAGATTTACACCTTTCACCTTGCATCTCGGCATGAAAAAGTACGCAGCACGATAGGAGCAAACCCAAGCATTTCTACTTTCCTTTGAGTCTCACAGAAGGCAGCTTGGGGGTACTAATGAAAACCCATCAGTACTTGGCAAACGTTCATACTTTAACCCCACTGTTTCTGTCTTTGCCAGCTGAACAGTTACATGGATCTGTGTGTTTACAGGCAGCTATTTCTAAAACCCTAAGATAATCTTCATCTTATCTTCAGAGCACACCAGATGTCTCCGCACTGCACTTGCTAGGACCAGCACGTCGTACATTAGGGGTTTGCATCATAAGTAATCAAAAAAACAATTCATACAAACTAAATTTCCTCTGAAAGCTCAGCTGCCATCCCTGCCTCTGAAAACCTTCCCAATCCCCTCAGTTACTTGCCAAGAACCGTAGGGCAAAACGTGTCGCTGACGTTTCTCCTCATGTTGTTTTATTTGTGCACAGTACAAAGGCGAGGCTGTTCTCCCCGTGCCCATGAAGGAGTAGAGGAAAGTGATTTAAACCAAGAAGAAGGATTTATTGTGTTCCAGGCCACCCCACCACCTACCCTTCTGGATGAGCAGCTTCACAGCGGACGTGTGCTCCGTGTGCCCGTTTTGAGCCCCGCACCAGTACCATCCTGCGTCCTCCTCTCTCAGGTGGCTCATCACCACTGTGTAAGTCCCTTTTTCCTGGTCACTGCTGGCTATTTGTATTCGCCCTTTGTAGGACTCGTGCACAAACCCATCCGTGTCCACGAGCAGCAAGCAGGTAGCTCCCTGCCACCTGCACAAATACTTCTTCTCGTAGTTCCCTTTGGGATCACAGTGACACAAGATGGACAGCGAGTATCCGGCTGTGCCCCTGAGGAATTTCGGTCTCTTGGGAAGGGCGGAGGCTGTGGGTTGGACAGGACTGCATTAGCTTTGCACGCTCCTCACCCGGGGCTGTGAGGAACCCGTGTGGCACGTGCAGCCCCCAGTGCCCCTTCCTACCTGTGGTCACCTGCAGAGCCACCATCCGTGAGCTGTCCCAACTGCTAGGCCTTCCACTCCCGCACCTGTACAGCCCCAAGTCTTCCTTTTTTAAGTCATTTATCAAGATTTTGAAAGCTCCAGAGCTCTCCTGAGGGGTGATAGAGATTCGTCCCTGGTAATTCTTTCCCACATAGCCATTGGTGTTGGCTATGAGAGAGCAGCTGGTTCTCCCCACTTTGCACCAGAACCTCTTCTCGCCACCTTGGATGTTCCCAGGTGGGCACAGGACTGTGACAGAGCCATGGACCTCCCCAAAAATGAGCTCAACTGGCTCCAATGTGCTGGCATCTGTAGGGAGAGAGCAGAGCAGGCAGCGTCCAGCACACAGCCCCCAGCCAAGCAAGAGAGAGTTTCCTGTGACGTTTCTGAACAGCTGATCTGGCCAAATCTGGGAACTTTTACACCTTGTTATTGTAAATATCTGGTTAATAGCACAGGGTAGAAAAAGTCTGTATCCCTGCTGTGTGCTGATGCTCCAGCCCTGCTGCCAGGGGAGCGGAGCCTCCCCTCTCC
>JANHFX010006465.1:3154-17769 GCA_027560015.1 Chloroceryle amazona
TGGCCCAGCGATCCAGTCTATCTAAGTCTCTCTGGAGAGCCTCCCTATCCTCATGCAGATCAACACACCCACCTAACCTGGTGTCATCTGCGAATTTACTGATGATAGACTCTATGCCCTCATTGAGATCATCGATAAAGATGTTAAACAGTCCCAAAACTGAGCCCTGAGGAACACCACTTGTGACCTGCCGCCATCTGGATTTAATACCATTGGCCACTACTCTCTGGGCCCATCTGTCCAGCCAGTGCTTTATCCAGGAGATTGTATTCTCATCCAGGCCATGTGCAGCCAGATTTTCCATTAGAAATCTACGGGGAACAGTATCAAATGCTTTCCGGAAGTCCAGGTAGACCACATCCACAGCCTTTCCTTTGTTCAGTAGTCAGGTCATCTTGTCATAGAAGGAGATCAGGTTCGTCAGGCAAGATCTGCCTTTCCTGAACCCATGCTGAGTGGGCCTGATCCACGGGTTGTCCTCTATATGGCTTGTAAGAGCACTCAAGATGATCTGCTCCATGACCTTCCCTGGTACCGAAGTCAGACTAACATGTCTGTAGTTACCTGGGTCCTCCTTTCTGCCTTTCTTGTAGATGGGTCTAAAAGAAGCAATGAATTTACTACTGAGGTTTTAGGTCTGAAGCCAGACTGAATAGAGGGAGAATGAGAAGGTTCCAAGGAGTTTTGATGAATCTCTGTAGATCCTTAAGTGTGGGAGTAGCGTTTTTATTTTTTTTAATTTATTTTTTATAAAAAATTGTCTTAATGGAACTCTCACAAGAAAATCAGAGAATCCAAATGCATATTTGGTTTACAGCCAGAAGATGAAACTGTCTTGATTATATTCTTACATCAGTTTTATGCTGTCAGAACCCAAAATTACTTAATCAGAGTTAGTTACTGCATACCATCACAGTGGAAAGCAGTATCAGGTCCAATATATATTCCATTACTTGACTAGAGAATATATTAGATATGAAAACAGATTAAAAAAATTCTGCAGTGTTATTACCCATACTATCTGCATTCCATCTCCATCTATGTATCTTAAATGGCCATTTTAAATCTTCTTCAAGTCTAACTGTAGCTATTTCCCACTGTACACAGTTTTAAAAAAATATGAAGTGCTTTCTAAGTTACAGTTTATTTTTGCTGTATTACTGTGTTCCATCCGGGGCAGCTTTTCCTTTGCTATTTTTTTTGTTCTAGTATAGAATGCCACCAGATACAAATACATGGCCTGATGCTGTTTCCCACACGTTGAAACCTACATTTTTCTTATTGATAACCATATAATAACATCACATTTTGTGAGTCCCAACCAGTGGCTGGGTTGCAGGTGAAATACCTCCAAGTATCACAAATAGGACTAGATAGTTACATGTAGGTGGCTGAAAACCCAAAGTGAATGAGATTCTTACTGAAAGTAAGGAGTCTAGCGACTCCTCAGTATCCATTTCTGATTACATCTAACAGGTTTTGTCTGAATCAAAGCACAGCTGCAACTGACAGTCATCAGTCTGATCTCCAACCAAAACATATTGACATCTTCTTGTTAGGGGTGAAACACCACAGAACTGCATTCTCTTAAGTGGAATTTCACTCATTTTACACCTGTGTGTGAACAAAAGATGTTGCTGACATTAGAGGGAGCTTAATGTAACTCAGAATTAAACACAATCTCAATTTGATTCACACATAAGAAAAGAAATTTTGATTGAATAAAAAAAAGAACTCATACTAGAATTGCAGGTCCTTTATGGATCCTTGAGACAGGAAAATAATAAAATTAAATTATATTTATTGTCTGCTTAAAATGACACTCCAGATTTAAGGACAGAAAGAAAGCTAGTATATTGGACATAGCATTTTTCTCCTCTTTCAGAATAAATTTGTAACAACTCAGATTAAATTAAAGAAGTTACTCACATGCAGAAATCCATATAAACTAGAATAGGGTTGGGCCTTTTCAAATATATAATTGGCATGAGGAAAGATACAGAGCTAGAAATGTCACTTCAGTATGAATCCTTGTGCTATCAGAGCAGATCAGGAAAATTCAATTCAAATGAAAAATAAGTACCTTAAAAATTAGCTCAGAGTTACCTGATCTATTTAATGGTACTCCTATGAAACTTGACCTCCATAAAGAATTACAAATGCACATAATGTGCAGATTTGACATAAAATATTTAATTCGCTCAGAACTTTAGACTAAGTGTGTGTAATAATGGAACCTTAGAAAGCCCGTGGAACTAAAATATAATCCAAATTAAGCTCTTTCGGGATTTCTGTACCCAACATTGAAAAACTGTCTTCCTCTCTTTTAACTGGACACTAACATTCTTTCCACCTACCTAGAAACTGGAACCTGGCATGGGTACATAGGCCATTCCAAAGGGTCAATTTACATTGACCTTTACTGGCAAATAAGTGTTTTATATTGCCTGCAGAAATAAAACAGACCATTTTTGAGAAGGTGACTTTTGACAGTATAACTTTTTCCCCTTAAATAGTATATTTTTGCCAGCAGATTCCAGATTCCACAAGGCTGTACAAAAAGTATAAGCTAGAAAGTTTTTAGTCATAGTAAACTAGTCATAAAATTATTCTCATAAACAGCATCAGGACCATCTTAATAAAGTCTTGCTTGAACAAATACTACTGGAAAGCTGTTCTCATGTATCACTACTGAGGTGATTCCAAACTCTTTCTGGTTTGCTGTATAAAGTTTTTTATAGAGTTTTCAGTTGTCAGGGAAGTAACAAGGGGTGTTATTAGAACTGCCCCTTGGATTTCCAGATGTCCTGGCTAACTGGGGACATCCTAGTTTACTGGAAGTTAACAAATGTGACGCCCATCTAAAAGAAGGGACAGAAGGAGGATCCAGGGAGCTACAGTCCTGTCAATCTGACCTCCGTGCCTGGAAGGCTATGGAGCAGATCATCCTGAGTGCCATCACATGGCATATACAGCACAACCAAGCAATCATGCCCAGTCAGCATGGGTTTATGAATGTCAGGTTCTGCTTGACTAGCCTAATCTCCTTCTATGACGAGGGAATCTGCTCAATGGATGATGGAAAGTCTGTAGATGTTGTCTACCTAGACTTTAGTAAATTTTTGACACAATTACCCACAACATTGTCCTGGAGAAATTGACTGCTCGTGGCTTCGATGGGTGTATGTTTCACTGGATAAAAAACTGGCTGGATGGCCAAGCCCAAAGAGTGGTGGTGAATGGAGTAAAATCCAGTTGGTTGCCAGTCACAAGTGGTGTTCCCCATGGCTCAGTACTGGGGCTAGTTCTCTTTAATACCTTTATCAGCGTTCTTGACAAAGGGATTAAATGCATTCTAAGTGAGTGTGCAGATGACAAGTTGGACAGGAGTGTTGATCTGCTTGATCTGCTTGAGGGTAGGACAGATTTACAGAGGGATATGACAGGCTGGATCAATGGGCTGAGGTCAATGTCACAAGGTTCACAAGTCCACATGCTGGGTCCTGCACTTGGGTCACCCCCTGCAGTGCTACAGGCTTGGGGAGGAGTGGCTAGAAAGCTGCACGGTGGAAAAGAACCTGGAGTGTTGGTCAACAGCCAGCTGAACATGAGCCAGGAGTATGTTCAGGAGGCCAACAGCATCCTGGCTTATGTTAGAAATAGTGTGCCTAGAAGGGCTAGGAATATTTTTATTATTCAGTAAATGTAAGTCCTTTCACACCAATCAAGTTGTGTGGGACAGTTTTCCAGCTTTCAAATCATCCAGTTCTTACACCTCTTTTTCTTTGTACTGATGATAACTTTCAATATCAGAGAAGGGACACTCCTACTTTTTATCCAAGGCCATCAGTGAAAACTTTAACTAGAATGAACTGCATCATAAGTGATTCCAGTAAGTCCATTGATCCTCTGCGACTGAACTTTTATCCATGTTATAATTCTTGCAACTGACATTTCTCTAAGTAATAATTTACTCAATGTAGAATAGAAAATGCTTTACTGCAGTCCACATTTCCTCTGTACAGGGTAATCTAAAACAACAGAAACCCCACACTTCTGTTACCAAAGATAAAGTATGCTATATGACTGACTGCATAAATCCATGGGTTTAGACACAGAGCCTACAGGACTTGAACAGTCACAGGTGTGGATGTCAAAAAGTCATTGTCTTTTGTGACTCTCAAAGCATTTTCTCCAGTAACTCTATACTGTAGAAATAACACCTGAATATATCACTGAGTCATACAGGGGGTTCTATGGCATATAAGAACAGTGAAGGCTGAGTTCAGCATATGGTGCTTTTTGAAAGGGGTGAAATAGATGTGTTTAAGATAAAGAGGATTTTTGTGCTCTGAGCTGCCACTTGCAATATACTTCAGAGGAGTAATTATATATAAATATATAATGGAAGACTTTTGCTTATTTGTTGCCTTTAGACAAAGCAAGTTGTAAATGTTATACTAACTCCTGCTAATGACTTGGGGGTTTGTTTGGTTGGTTGTTCTTTTTTGCTTTGTTTTAGCTTTGTTTCTCACATTGTACTGTGGAAGCTGAGGGGATCTTCTGTGGCGTGATTCTGTCTCCATACAAGTTTCTGTTAAGGTCAAATCATTCATCTTGAATTCATAAAAAGATACATGTACTGAGATAAGCAATTCTAGGCTCTTGAGCCCTGGTAGTTAAGTCTAAAAAAAAACAAATCGGGTATCTATACTCTCTATACAACTGGAGGAGAGAAAAATAATGTAATTAACAAGAACAGGATTTAAATAAAAGTTTTCTGTAGCTGCCAATAAGAAATACTGAACATCTTAATTTCAGGGCCTAGGTATCTTATTCCAGGGTGTAGTGAAATGACTTTTAAGTCATTTTAAGTGTTGAGTCTTTAGTCCTTCACTAACATGTGAAGTTAATTATTGAATCTTGGAAAACAGAGAACGTATTTCTTTCAGAGGCTGTTCTCATTGCATCCTTTTATCCAACACAGTAATGTTAAGATGCTCATGTAATAGGTGACAGCATGGACCCCAATTCCTTCGGCTTCTTGTAAGGTTTTAAAACACTCTACTTTTCTTGAAAAGAGCCTAGGTAATGGGTTCTTGAGGGCTAGTGAAGCTATAGGTGTAGTACGTAAAATTAATGAGGCTGGCAAACCCATGAGATATGCAGTAGAAAATCAGGTAATCTTCAAAATGTTTATTGCATTCCTACTAGAGATTTTTTTTAAGAAAAAAAACTTGCAGCACCCCAAATGTATTCAAAAATAACAATTCTGTAGATACTGGAAAATGAAAAGACATCAGTATTAAAATTATGACCTTGTCCTCCCCCTAGAAGTCTAAAAGAACTGTTCTTGGCTAATGGGCATTTGGCACCATCTTGACAAGTATGAAGAATCCTTTTAGTGTAGTGGAAGTATTTATTGCTATGGATAAGCCCCAAGATTTAGGAGTACATTACCTGAAAAGATTTTAATTGTTGGTGTACAGAAACAATGGGATGAGATGAAAGAGAAAGAGGCTTCAGCCTTCAGCCAGAAGCTGTGGGAAGCTGCTCCTACTTCAGAAATTGAGGCAAATTAGTGTAATCTCAGGGCTAAAATGGAAACCCAGAAAGGCATTTGTTCCTCAAGCAAGCCCTATGAAATTATGCACCCACGCATTGCAAAGTCACAGGGCCAAGGAAGTAGGTACCCAGAAACATGAAAAGTGTATCACCAGGAATGTTTAAAATTTACTAGATTATGTCAAGTTACATGTAAGATACTAGAAGAGATCAGATTAATATACTATTGCTTTGAAATAAAAAAAAATACAAGTAACTGAGCTCTCTCAAAAGACTTAAGTGGTTGAATCTCACTCATATGTCAGAACTGGAAAGGTCAAAGAACTTGAGAAGCTTTTATGACTAAGATGGAGGTGACAACCCTATTCCTGGCTTCTGAAAACAAAAATATTTCTTGAATGATATATGAGACCTTTGGTATGAATCTTTAGGCATATACATCTAAACCAATTTTAATGCTGTGATAGCCCACAGAAATTGAATGAGCTTCAGAACCTGCAAGGTTCCCAAAAAGTACTTTGTTGTACACTAAATAATGTGCATAAATTATGAAAAACAAACTTTCAACTAATAGTTTGAGCTATTCAACTCACAGTAGTGTTGAATGGACAACAATAATGTAGGGCTGGTTTTATGAACGTTTGTCAACCTTGTAATAAGCTAAGCAGGACATATGAAGTAAATTAATATTCCTGTAGAAAATAAAATCAGATGAAAGATTTCCAGGATTAGAGAAGAGGTTCCTGTTCAGCATCACAAACATGAGCACATGCTTGTTTGAATGGGCCCTTAGTTTAATCCAAATCAAATAATTTTTAGGAAAATCAGGTGTGTAACAGAAGTACCTGTCATTTGGTTTGAAAATAGCATTACAAATAATATGAAAGGGTGCTCTTGGCATACTTTTATGTCCAAGTAACCATGCTAAATTTGTGTGCTTATAAATTTAATTTTTTTTTAAGGAATCAGTTAATTTGTTTTATTCCTTCACCCAAAATAAGAATAAGTATTAGAACTGCCAACATTCTGAAGGACAGAATGGAAATTTTATGCAAAGGGGATTATTTTCTTGTTTGTTGGTTTTTTTTGTTCATTTAATGTAAAGAAATAAAAGGGTAATTTTTTTTCACACAACAGTTCATTAAATATTTACTGTAGGTTACCACTTTCCTTAGAGTTAGCAGCTTATGATTTTTTTTTTCACTACCAAAATGCTGTACCAAATGGTGGAATAAGTCTGATACTTACATAACTACACTGAAACTTTAGAAAAATGTTATCCTTCTTTCATCCTTTAAAAATTGTATTTAGTTTTTTACTCCCATTTGGAATTAGGATAGTTAAATTTTCCTCATCCTTAATCAATGAACTTCAGACCTTCACCATATACAGCTTTACATTCATCTGTCTCATTGACATAATGAGATCTTGACTTTTCCTTGTAAAGCAGGCCTACCCCATAATATTTACTCTCTTTCTTGCAAGTTATTTTTTTTTTCAAAGCAAAGCCCTCGTTTTTTACTTTAAAAAAGAACAAGATGTTTAGACTTACAAAATCAAAAGTTCTTTGAAGTTGAGGAAATATCCAATAAACAAGAGAGTTAATAAGGTTTAACAAGAGGAGAAAAAAAAAAAAGAGAGCCCCCCATCATTCTTACTGGACAAAATAAATTATTTATAATCCTAAAATTTGAATATATCATTGTGCTTCAGAAGCAATTTCTTTAGAGATAGTACTTTAGTAGAGGATTCACACAAGGTTTACTCTTTTCAGAAGATCTTTCTAAATACATTATTCATGTAAACTGCTGCTTTAAATTTTGGAAAAAAAAATATAAAATTTTGTTGTAATGGGAGCTGTAGCAAACTGGGGGCAAAAACATTTTCTCCTTTCTCAGATATGTAAAATTGTGTCATGTATCCCTGGAGTTAATGTTTGAAAACAATGGACTTTATAGAAAACAAATGTTGATGAAAGGTACTTGATATAGACTAGGTACTACATTTGTGGCAAAAGAATCTGAAATGTAATGTCAAAGAATGCACTTTATTCTGACTAGTCCTTTATTTTAATGGTATATTAAGTGTCGTGAGGAGATGTCATAGAAACACAGATTAGCGGGTGTGTTTCAAACAGGATAAAATATAAACAAAATAAGATCAAGAAAAATTCACACTCTTTGCCAAGTTTTGTAGTTCTTTCTATTATAATTACTTTTTTCTTTTTAGCCTGGTCAGCAGAGATGCCCAATGTTGAAAATTTGTTGCACAGATTTTTGAAAACACATAGACAACTGGGACTATAGGTTTACAGAATGTGAGTGGAGCTTGTGCTCTTAAGACATTTATTTATCCTTGAAATCTCTTCTGTAGGTTTTAGGGAGCATGTCTTCAAAATTCTAAGGCCCAGGTACTAACTATTCTTGTGAGAATAAATTGATACCTGAAAAATGTAAACATACCATCAATCAGGTAATTTGACGTGTAATCTCACACTATTAAAATGAAGATGCAGGAGATGCATAATTTTGGGACATGAAAATTACTGCTTGTGCAAGTAATCTGTGCCTCTGAACCTGCAGACAAACCAATATACGTGCAGCAGTATTCTATGACAATACACAGAAAGTGTACCTAGGTGATAGGGAAGTAGGTAAAAAATGTTAACTGCTGTTTGGTTAGAACCAAGGAAGGAAGAAGAGCCTACAGTGTAAAAAAAATAAAAAATAAAATAAAATTCTAACAGTACGCACTTCTCTCTATTAGTTTCCTAGAACTTTAAATTTCATTTTTTCTGCTTTCTGCCATTTTTCTGCCCTTACTTCCTTCCTCTTCTGGCACATTCTTTGACAAGAAAACAATCTGCAAAGGAAAAATGGTGCAGAATGAATAGGTTTTTGCTCAAGCAATGGAGCATAGATGTTTCAGACTTTTTGTATTTCAATTACTAGAAAATCTAGAAAATCAAAATAGGGTGTAAATCCTCACTGGATCAAAAATTTAGTAGGTTCAAAGAAGGGTAAAAATCATTAAGAAATGTCCCTGGTTGCTACATAATTACCATATTATTTCCAGCAGGTCTATTTCAGAAGAGTAATTGACAATGCAACTTGTGTTTCTATATCCATATCAAGAAAGGAACATATATTATCCTTGTTTAAAAAGTCGAAAAGGTTGTACAATGAAAATCAGAATAGTGAAATTATAATTAAAGCTGTTTACAGATAACAACACTGATGGATTTTAATGTTAATTTTTACAAAATGTATGTCAGTTAAATTACTTTCTTAATAGCTTTTTAATCTTCTCCACTGCTGCATTGCTTTCAGTGTCACCAACAGATACATACAGTAAAAACTCAAAAGATAAATATTCAGCAGCTTTAAAAAAAAAATAAAAATAGTGCATGTGAAGACAAAGAAACCCTGGCCTTACTTCCAGGATCCTGCACCAGGCAGAATAACAAAGTCTCATTAATTTCACTGGGGCCAAGAATGAGCTATAGGTTATTGACTCCAGAGATGTGCAAGGAATTCAAACTCTCAGATCTCAGATGCCTCAAAGATAATTTCCTATGGTGGGAAAAGAGGTCTTTCCATGTTTCCATATTTTGTCTTAACCAGAAGGATGTGTTCTGTTTTCATTTAAAGCATTATTTTTTGAGAAGTATCAAGGAATACAGCAGCTGATTTGCTGAAGTAAATTTGATGATACTCTTATCTAGAAGCTCAACCTATATGCCATTTTTGACTTTTCAGTTACACTGGAAAGTTTAATGCTGAATTAAAAGCATTGTGGCTTGATAATTACTGTAAGTCCTAATCTTATAAAGCTGGTTTTCCACTTCATGTACTGCAGAATAATGTATTACAAAATCATCCATAAGGCACACCATTCTAAACCCTTGTAAAAGTATAACACACCACATATTTAAACAGATGAAGCTGCTTTAGGAAAAAGTTTCAACAAAGTTTCTTACAACTGCATCTACAAAAGCATACTTTTACATGTGGATAGAAACAGACAAATTAATTGTATTATCTGTCATAAGTAAGTAATTTCTGCTTTCATATTTCCAATGACCTTTTCCAGTTTTATCACAGCATTTGGTAACATAAAACTCAGGTTTAGATCCTTCTCTAATTATACCAAATAAAATGAGAGATTCTGTCCCCATGGAACATTCATGTGGTATTCTAATTATATTCTTCAAGCACTGGTTGTTTTCTAACAACCTTACAAAGTAATTTTCTGTAAAGAAAAACATACAAATTTCCAAGCAAATCAGCAACATGCAAAGTTTCTGTAGCTCTAGTTTCTGGTGATAGGTGGTGTATTATAAGAAATAGCTTCTAGCAATGACAGCAACATGAAAAATATTTCTGCACTAATGAGGAAGCAAAACTAGGGAAAGGGCAAGTTTACAGTTATTTATATGTTATTTCTGTATGCCACTATTCTAATCAATATTTCTATTTATATTATAAGGTGATTTATTATCAGAGAAATCATTGGCATGGCATCTGGGAAAAGTGTTATTCAAGGTACATCTGTCAAGAGCTGGCTTTTCGGGTGGCATATTACATCAACAATATGCATGTGTAGTAAGCAATTTGTGTGTTTCATTATACTATCCGTAGGTGCACAATAAATATTTCTAACATCTGATGTTTTTTCTTTCTACACGTGATGAAATTATCTGTGGTAAAAGACTGTACAAGTAAGGCTAGAGGTAAAATATCATTAACTTTCATGGAGTACACTGGCTTTTTTCTGCATAGGATTTTTAAATTTGGGCCAATATAAGGAATGTTTTCCAGGCTCAAATCAGAGCAGCAGTATACCAAATGATGAGTGAATTATCTTTATCAACACAATGCATCCAGACACAAATAACAGAGTCCCAAGGCTCTTTGTTTCTGTCTAATTCACTTCCTCTTGGTGCTGCACTTCTTGAAAGGTATGTTATTTGCACATGTGATAGCTCCAGGTCCTGATAGACCTAAATCACAAAGGACCTCATGCAGCTTTCTTTTAGTAACAATTTTCAATAACCTCTTGCAAACCGTGGAAGGATTCTTCCAGAGAAGATTCAATTACTCTTTGAAAAGCATCTTTAGCAATCCATCTAGAAATGGAAATACTTTACAGCCATACTTTAAGTGTTATTACTGGTATAAAGCTGATGCTGAGGTATATCTAAAAATGAGTTAATATTTTCATATATTTTTTACCCTCACATAATTTTTGACCAAAGTAAGAATAATAAAGTGGCCATTTGAACATTAACTCTAAATGGATTGTCTTGGGAGATTAGTTTAGATTTTCATGTTCAACTTTTCATGGAAGTACTGAGATATCCACATCCAAAGTAGCTGAATTTTGCATATGACTGTTAAATAAGGGAAACATTAGCAATAATTTGTTTGTCTGTGTTGCTATTATGTTCAAACACATTCACTTACTCATTTAGATGACTAAGTTATGCTTCACAATTTCCATGCAAAAACTACCTACAGCAACAAGTACATGCATTCATTCGTGGCTGTTATAAATATTCAAACCCATCTAGCACTGGGTTCATAACATCTATGACTAAAGAGGGAAAACATAAATTCTCTGATGGTAGGTGGCATTTACAGAGTTGGAGCATTGAGTAACCTTATCAATCAGTGTCAGCCACCTATTTATCTCGTTGTGCAAGAATGTTAGGCTTTGTATGTAGGGGCTGCAGTGCCATGTGTGTAGGTGATGCTCTGAGGCCTTTCCACTGCAGTGGTGGGTTCTAGAGCAAAGCTGGCAGCCCCATCTCTTACCATGTAACCCAAGGAATGTCAATCATTTAAACCTTTGACTCAAATATTTAAATGAATATGTATTTCCAGTACACAATAATTTGTACAAAAAATTAGTATTTTGTCATTTTCTAAAATGGCTTCAGTGTGCTTTTATCATTTTAAGATATGTTCCCTTCATAGCATCTTTTGCTACAGTTTGACTATTTATATTCTTACGTGCATGTGCGCAAGAGTGAGTGAGCAAGCAAAAAAGAGAGGTATGAGGAAAGACAGCATGTATTTTTGCTGTCATTTTAAGGTATAGTAAGAATACGTGTTTCCCTAATGTATTCAGACCCCCACATACTCTTGCAGGCAATTAAAAAACACTTTCTAACTACCTTTGAGGCACAGTGAACTTGACAAATTTGTCAGGTCCCTTGTCGGTTTGCTGATACAAGAGCAGGTAGTCCCAAGCTTACACAGCTCTAGTTTTATAATTCCCAGAATCCCTTTTTACAGGTGAGATCTATGTGCATATCCCTCTTACAGCTTCAAGAGTCTGAACATCTGCTCCTTTTAAGTCATTCTCATCTGATGTCATCATTTACAAATGCTCTAAAACACAGTGCATAAATCATTGTTGGTGTACTTGAAAAAGTTTCCCATAAATACACCAATAGTGACTAGAACCTTTAAGAACACTCTCTTCTACTTATTAATAACTTGAACTGGAACAACAATACTTTCAAAATACATGGTTTTGTGCAATAAAGTAGTGATATTGCAGACAGAAAGACAGCAGGACAGGTTCTGGCACCCACGGGCTCTGTGGCATCTGCTTTTTGTGCTTTTGAATAGGGGGTTTCCTTGACATGGGGGGACCCAGAGAGACAGCGAAGAGTGTCAGAGTCTGCAACTCTTGAAGGCGTGATCGTGAGAGTGACACAGACAGGGGACATTGCTGAGAAGCTGTGGGAGATTTAAACGCAGTGAAACCAGAAGTGTTGCCATATTACAGGCAGAGATCACTGTGTCAGCAAAACACCACCAGCAGTGTGTGCATGGAGGCTGAGCAAACAAATAAAACAATAAAAACAAACAAACAAACAAACAAACAAAAAAAACCAAACACACCAGATAAACAACTAACACCTACAATAATTCAGTACTACTACAATCCTAGAACAATGGTCTCCACGCAGCAAAAGAAGTCTGTGCTCCTGATGCTGGACAGGATAGAGGTGGGAACTCAGTCAGAACTCCCACAGAAGAATATGTTGGTTCAGGTCACAGGCTATAAGGAATGCCTCAGCCTCTCCCTGATAGCAGGGAGCTGTGCACGGTGTGAGCAGTCTGATGATCTGCTCAGTCAAGCAGCACAGCTGCAAGGTGAGATTGAAAGGCTGCAAGCTGAAGTGGAAAGGCTTAGGAGCATCAGGGAGGCTGAGGAGGAGATTGACTGGTTGGAGCCAAGCTCTGCCTGCCCTGAGACTGAAAAGGGATCACCCATTGAAAATTAATGTACCCCCTACATCCTGTACCCATCAAACCAAAGGCAGAAATCTAAAAGAAAAGAGGGAGTGGAGGCAGGTCCATGGTCAGGGCAGCAAGCAAATTACTGCCTTACACCACCCCCTTAAGGGGGGCAATGGCAACAAGTTCCTGCCTAGTGCGGTGCAGCAGGCATGTTGCCTCAGTTATTCCCCCAGCCTCTCAGGTACCCTTACAGAGCAGGTTTGATGCCCTGCAAGTGCAGCCAGCCAATGAGGAAGATGAATCATCTGGCTTGGAAGTGTTCCTAAAACTAAGGAAGCCCAAACCCAGCATCCAAACATCTTCCATCAAAAAAAAGAGAAGAATCATTGTTATAGGTGACTCCCTTCTGAGGGGAACTGAAGGCCTGATATGCAAACCTGACCCACTTCTAAGGGAAGTTTGCTGTCTCCCCTGCACCAGAGTTAAAGACATGGTAAGGAAGCTTCCTACCCTGAGACAACCTACAGATTATTATCCATTACTGACCTTCCATATAGGCAGCGAAGACCCTGAAAGAGAAAACTGAGGGCTGTCAAGAGACACTTGAGGGCCTTGTTTTTTTGACCAGGGGTCACTTTACGTGAGGCCAGGCTTGCTGGCAGCTGAGGGGGTGTGTCTTTCTCAAAGGGGGAGAAGGTTTTTATCACAAGAATTCTCTGGGCTCATTGACCGAGCTTTAAACTAGATTTGAAGGGGGAAAAGGGAAAAAACAGGCACTCTGGAAATAAGCCTGGGATGATTGTGGGGCAGGGTACCAGCTCCACTGCTATTTCAGGGGAAGAAGGAGACGATGAGCCATGTGAAGGGGAATATGGAAGAGCTATCAATGAGCTTGGACCAACAGTAGAACATGGGAATGATCAAGCAGATGAGAAGGAGAAAGGGGATAATGATACCATCAGGCCTTCATTTCACAAGAGGAGGGACAACATATCAAGTTTGGAGGGAAGGGGGGCTACTAAGGAACTTCAGCCCATTACCCTGCAGCACACTGGGGGCACAGCAGCACAGCCAGAATCTGGCAGAGATAAGCCAGGGGCTCCTGGGATAGTAACAACCAACAGGGAAACATCAGGGAAACACCTTAAGGGAATTAATGGGTGTTTCTCTGGAAAGGGAACATGGCCAACTGCCCAGCTGAAGTGCCTCTACACGAACACACGTAGCACGGGCAACAAACAGGAAGAGCTGGGAGCAACTATGCTGCTGGAAAGCTACGACATATTGGCCATTACTGAAACCTGGTGGGACGAATCCTACAGATGGAGTGTGGCTATCAATGGCTACAAGCTGTTCAGAAGGAACAGGAGGGAAGGAGGGGTGGAGGCATTGCCCTATATGTTAAGAAATGGATTGGTTGTGAGGAAATTTCCCTAAAGAACAAGCATGAGCAAGTCAAAAGCCTATGGGTAGGAATTAAGGACCGAGGCAACAAGGGGAACCTTGTGGTCAGAGTCTACTACAGGCCTCCTGATCAAGGGGAAACTATTGATGAAGTATTCCTACTCCAGCTACAGGAGGTATCGCACTCACAGGCTCTCATCCTGCTGGGGGACTTGAATCACCACAACATTTGCTACAAAAGTTACCCAGCCAGCAGTAGGCAGTCAAGGAGGTTTCTCAAGTCCCTTGATGATAACTTCCTGGGACAGGAAATAGACATCCCTACCTGAGACAATGCAATACTGGATCTACTGGTCACCAGTGCAGGTGAGCTGGTCAAGGATCTGAAGA
>JANHFX010006465.1:27145-66427 GCA_027560015.1 Chloroceryle amazona
GTCCTTCCTCTCACATGGGGCCCTACCATTTAATCCTCCTTTTGGATCAACTTCTATTTTACAAGTCATTAAGAGGTCTTTTGTAATGGTATACAAGATGTCATTCTTCTGACAGTTGGGAACATTCTGATGAACATTTAGGACACCTTTAACACTTCTCACTTCCCTTTTTCTTTGGCTTATATGTGTGAATGTTGAATTGTTGCTATTGAGCAGTGTTCTTTCCATTATTTTTATTTTCCAGAGAAATACATTTTTCCATTTTGACTCCTTAATCCTGCTATTTTATTAAATAAGAAAAGTTAGCTTTTGTTATACTAGGCTGGCTAAGTCAGTAAGTGGAGTACAGACATAACTTACTAGAAGATTCTTCATTCTTTTCAGTAAACTATCATGAATTTGTTTAATTTTTAATTCTTTCTGTAGGAATCATAATATGTGTGGAGTAGTTAAGATAAAAAAATTCCAGTAATTCATAGAATGGCACTTTCATTTCCCTATTTTCTTATTTGAGAAGTCTCTATTCATATAAGATTATATCTTTCTGTTGGTGGATTAGAGTGGGAATCAGGGTCATCCTCTGATCAGCAAATACATACAGATTTTTCTTTGCTGCTACGCTAGCTCCAAACCTTCCAATTGGACTAGAAAAAATTTTTATTAGCCTTCAACCTTATGATGCAGTTTATCCCTTTTCTAGTATTAAAACCATCACAGTCATCTAGTTAATCTGTATAAATATCTTGATTTTACACTTTAAGGATGATGCTTTTAAAAGTTTTTAAGATAAAAAATGTCATCAGTACTTTTATCTTTTTTTGTACATCTTTCTAAGAAGAAAACATTAAATCAGATTAATATTTTCCTTGAGGAATGCCATGACTAAACTACCTTCTGATGCCATAATTCACTGTAAAGACACGCAAAATCACATTTACCTGTGTAAAATTGTGATATTTTTCTGAAAAAGGTTGATTCAGAAGGTTTGATACACTTCTTAATAAAGTACTCTCCTCTACATCAATTCTGAAGTTGAATGCAGGGCTAAGGTAGCTCCAAATGCTACAGCAGAATTCCTATTAGCATCTGCATGAATGAAGTATTCTTACTGTTACACTTCCTGTTCACAATCTATAGTGGGAAATAATTTTTTTTTTTTTTTTTTCACCTGCCACACCCAGTAACTAGTATCTCCTGAATGAAGAGCTCAGAAGCTTGGTTGGTTCAGCAACAGATACAATCAGAAAACCAGGTTCCTTCCAGCGCTGCATCGTGCTGGGCTACTCTGAGTGTTCACTTGAAACAGAATGGAGCATTATCAAATAATTATGTTTATGAACAGTGTTGCCATGAATGAGTGAATGTAATGACAATTGTAATGAAAACAGATGGTGATATTTACATGTATTTGAAGTAAATTTCATTGATTGTAAAAAATCATCTATTGCAGGCTTTAATCTTAATTTAGAGATAATTACAGGATAGTGTGATCCCAGAAAACAGCTGCATGACCTTTACCAACTAATACTGTCAGTAGCCATAAGGCAGATTAAATGATGAACTTTTTCTTTGACTTCATTTTGGCTCAGGCCAAGGGTGACATAAACTTGGCATTGCACAGGATGCCAACATTATACAAAAAACAATTGTAGGGTTTAAGATGGTTCTTTAAACAAATCAGTGTTTTGCTTTTTTGGCTGAAAATTATTATTCTGGTATGCTGGGAAATTAAATGAAACTGTTGTTCATTTCATAGATGACAGTGAGCTTCAGGAGCTCCTGTTCAGGAGTGATAAAGGTGGGTTCGAACTGTTCACCTCAAAGTGAGACGTTCTCATTCTCTTTGTTTTCTCAGCTGCTCAGTCTACTCAAGTAGCACTTTCATTATCTACATATTTGTAGATTCTAGAGCTCCTCTTTAGGTGTGCGTCAAAGCAGAAGTAAACACTGTATTTTTCTTTGTCTACTGACAGATATTTAAAAAATATTTTCCTTTTTAGACACTTCACATCTGTTTCCTGATAGAACAACATTTTATTTCAAGAAATGATGGAATAGGAGGGAAAAAGCAGCTGCATATTTCAGTAACTTAGCTTTTCAGTAGAGGCCACTAAAGACATCTGAGAAAGAGGGATATGAACTACACTATACATGCCTTTTATTAATGAACTGTATATACTGTTTCTCTTACCACTTGAGATTACAGTGGTCAGTTAGATGAGATTTTAATCCAATGAAGTGTTGAAATCAGTAGTTATGTCTTCAGTAAAAATGGTAAAAAAACAGTGTAGAAAGGTGCGCCTCGGTCAACCACAAGATCTTATGCGATTCCCTTTCATATTACTCATTTGTAAGTCGTGGCCTGTATATGAAGTTAAGTAAATGTATTGGTAGTTCAGAACCAGAATTTCTCACCATCTGCTTCTGATCTTCTGACATAGGGGTTATGATTTTGTTGCTCCTACTGTTCTCATCCTGCATTCCACCTGATCAGGAAGGAAATGAAAGAGAAAAACTACTATGCAGTTATTTAGATACTAACCAAATTTTAATTTAAGGAAAAAATTGATTGAAAATATACATAGGTACTTTGTTGGTCACTGATTTTTTTCTCAGAATCCCACATGTCTGATTCTCCAGTGAGCTGCTAAAGTCATCTGGCATGAGTAGACAAATTTTGCTGCTTATGCTGTTTGCCTATGATTTTGAATAAGCCTTCATTTGTTATTCAGAATTAGGCATCAAATCAGGTTTCTGTTGATTCCTTACATTTTTCCAGAAACACGCCATTTCAAGGAAGACTCAAATGAAACAAAAAAACTAAAACCAAACCAAAACCAACAACAACAGCAAAACTAAAAAAAAAACAAAACCAAAAACCAACATATAATTTTTTGTACTCTAAGTTCCTGCTTTCATATTTTAAATTTGAAATTTCTTTCTCATCTCTATTTCCCAGTCAGCTCTGTGATACTCACAGGTGAGTATCAGTTGTATCCCGATTTTTCTCTTAATGCGATAATACATGTGTGGTTTTATATAAATACATATATATATGCATATATACATATAAACGTTTGTGTGTGTCCACATGTATGTGCCTCTGTGTATGAATGTACATATTACTAATTTACCTAGTAGCATATATGCAGTCCAGCTCTGAGAAACTGACTGGATTCCTTTCCGACACATACACCACTGACAGAGTTGCCAATTATTTCCAGCACCAAGGCTTAATTGCCAGTGTGTGAGTTGGAAAGAACCCAGGTTTATTAGCAGATTCCAGGTTCAGTTTTCATGTAATTTCCTAACAAAAAAGGTACATCACTGTAGCCCAGACTGTTATTCTGAAAGCTCTATACTCTATAGTTCTTTCTTCTGTTCTGATCCATATTAATTGTGTTTTATTGAGAAATGCTGACCAACATGCAGAATAATTTTCAATCCTTCTGTTACAGGGTTTTTCCTATCAAGCCATGAGAATATTATTAACACCTCTCTGCGGGAAGCACATAAAATAATCATGGGAGCTGTTTATGTTAATTCAGACTAACTCAGGCCTCTTTTTTTTTTCAGCATAATTACTGTTACAAAATATTAGCATGTGTTAAGAGATCAAGTTTAATTTGTAAGAGCTGAATGACAACATTTCCAATAGCTTATTAAACAATAAGCTTGTGTGGATTTAAAAGTTTAAACATCTCTTTTATAAGTAATGTAGGTTGTAAGGTTACAAAGTTTAACACCACTAGGGGATATTTTATCATATTAGATGACAAGTGATACATTCAATTGTAGTTTTTTGGAAACAACATAAAAGATTGAACTCTTTTTTTTCCAGTTTGTTATGTGCCAATTAAACTGTTGGCTTAAATAATATGGGGTTCTACTCATCTGACTGCAATTTAAACATTATAAGTAGCAGGATTTCCTTAAAGGTCTGCTTGTAAACTATGACAAGCTATATTTCTCCAGTAAAGTGGAAAAAAGGGAAGCATAATGGAAGGGAAAACTAATAATTTTAATATTATAAGTGTAGGGATCAAAATTTGTGTAATTTATTCCTGTGTTAGTAGAACAAGTCATTGAAAAAAAATAGAGAAAGGATAAACAGAGCAACAAAAAAATCCTACAAGAATTTACTGAAATTCACAATTTTAACCAAAAGTAATAAGCTTAAATAATGCCAGCTGCAAGTCTAAGTATGTAATACAAAAAAAAAAAAGTATTAGTTTAGCACCTAGAGCATACTTTATATTAAAAAAAATGAGTTCAAATCAAAGATAACACTGAAGACATTCCACAGTCAAATATGTTCTGAACTGACAGTGCAAGACAACCCTAATTAACTATAGATGCAATGTAAACTCAAGCAAACGAGAAGTTGCTGAAAGTATATATATTTGCTTAACTCTGTTAAAAGGTTGTTCAAAGACATAAATATTCCCTCCCTAAAAGCAAATATATGCTTGTGACCAGAACCAGAAGAGTGGCCCTTCCTTCACAGTTCAGGTAAATTTAGCAGATTGGGTGCAAGTTCCAGGTTCTATTTGTGTCTCATTCCTTTGGGTTATTTTTAAAGAGAGAACTATATTCTAGCCCTCCTTTGTTGAAAGAGATTGATGAGAAATCTTCACCTTTTTAAAAATACTTTTTGCTGTGATTTCTGCAGGACCAGGGTTTACACCAATCTGATCAGAGCTCTTTCTCCCATATCACAGGCCTTGTTCAACGTTGTACCTACCTATTTCCCTTTCCAGTATGCACATTTTTTTCCAGCTAGTTTGTTTTTCACTTGCTAAATTGGGAACACATCAGACACTCCCTGCAGGAGAAAGCATTTTCTGCTGTAGCTATCTGATGATGAGAGGTGTGTTCAGCAGCTCTCTTCCCAGTAGAAAATTCTTATTAGAGGTAGATAGACATTAATTGTAATATTATACTCTTATCAAAGTGTACTGTCTAGACTGTTCTAAGTACCTTTCTTTCTACATCTGGACAGAGAAACACTGCTTACAGGAGAGGTGAAAGTATACTGTTATGAAAATAAGTGTGCTATTCTAGAGAAAAAAAAAAGGACATTCAAATACCTTTACCACTGATCTGCTAGAGAAGTGTCTGATGAGTTACTTATAAATGTTGTTTGTTTGTTCACTTTACTAGGAGCCTTCAATTGCCTATAATCTCCAATAATAACACTACATTTGCCCCAGTCTGGACTTGCCCTGGCATTCACTGATGTGTCACCCAGCTTCATCTGCTTGAACTTTTAGGATAAATTCTTAGATTTATTCATGCTTTAGGGAGTTTTACCATTAAATTTCCTAAGTCAAGAGCTTATCCTTAACATTTTCATCTATGGACAAAGCTAAGGGGTAAATTATGGACAGTATGGATGAGCTCTTGGTTCTGCTGAAGTGTGATGACATTTTGCCTATCACGCCGAGGGAGACAACAATGTTTATTTTATAAACTGAAAAGGTTTACTGTTCTGCATTCAAGTTTGGAATGACAAAATTGTAAAAATAAATATATTTAAATAAAACTTTTTATTTCATTCAGAATTTAGCAAACTTTTGTCTCAAACACAGCTGCATCCACAAAAAAATAAATTCCTGTAATGACTTAAGTGGTGTTTTAAGTTTCAACTGTCCCATCCCAGTATATGATAAGGGTTATATTCTAACATCACACTTGACATAAGCCACTTGATTATAACAGCTGTATGTTTTAGCTCATTTACTGTGCTGTCAGATGTGTCATCCATATTATTTTGGAGGTAGCTGTCTTCACCAGAGCTAGACTAGCTTAGCTTGGGTCACTAAAGTATGTTATCACACTCTAATTGTTTCTTTCTGATTGCAGAATTTTTCATATCAGATCTGTGGGATACAAGACCCTGCTGAAGCATACACTAAATCTGGATCTGATATGAGGCAACATTCTCATTTGGTTAACCAGAACATATACAATTCAGTGTCTTTACGTACCTGCAGGGTGACAAGCGATATCACTTATCAAATCAGACAGACACATAAAGATGATAAAGGACAAGCTTATTCTCTCAAAAAGTTTTGACTCAATCTGAAGCTGTAAAAAGAGTTTGGAAGGACTCCGTCCTCTGTGTCACATGACTGTTGTATTTTTTTATATTCTACCAGTATCTTAAATACAGACTTATTACCTTGTCAAGTCATAGTCACAGACTGTCTTGGATAGCTTGTGTTGTCTTCCATCAAATCTGTATAGGCATGGACTGCTGTATGCTTGAGGTTTTGTCTGCCTTAAATGTCTGGATCCCACTTTTCTAGATGCCGTCGGGATTAAAATATATTTGATTTAATTTTCCATTTATTAGTACTGCAGAGTGTTGTTAACTGCCAAATTATTTCTTTCCACTAAACATTTAATCTAAATATTTAATTACAATTATTCAGTCTGTGTGTTTGTGGGATTTTAATTTTAAATAAGTCGGTTTTGTGTGATTGAACAACAAATTTCAAAGAAAAAAATGGGCTAATTTCTAGTCATTGCTATTAAGGTATGTGTGAGTCACTATCAATAAAATGGATCTGACAGAAAGACAAGGAATGACCACTTCATAAATAGATACAGAACAAAATTTGTCTTCTTTATTGCTGAGAGTCAAGTATAACTTTTTAAGATATCAAAGCATGTTATACTACAACTTGTTACCTTTTCTATTATAAGTAGCCTAAATGTCTGGTAATCAATTTATAATATTATATGCAAACTCTATATTTATTTAACACCCTGCCCCCAATATTATATGCATAGAATTGATGTCAGAATATGTCCAGTCATTAAAACTAGTAATTAATGAGAAATGACATTGACTGACTTATTTAAAATAGTATTTTTTGAATAACCAAAGCAAGTGAAATAAATCTTTGGATACAGGATTGTAATTCTAAATATAATCTTTCAGGAATATAATGGAAGTATCAGTTAATGCCTCAGTCAGTAATGATTTGGACTGGAGATATTAGGAGAAAACTCATCAATATATTTTGTGATCTAATATACATCTTTACATCTTTCAGGAGATCAAAAATAAATGGATGGAACAACGTTTTATTCACTGCATAAAAAAGAATAGGGAGAGGATTATGTTTCATAAGAGATTTTCAGCTAATTAATTGTGAATTTCTACAATGCTAAATTTAGTTGGCACTGCACAGTTCTAATTAAATTTGTGGCCAACTCAAATAATTCTAACTAAAGAATTGCATGATCAAAGTTCACAGTAAAACCCAGTTTTCCGTGTATTTTCTGTCTAAGCTTCACCTTTAGTCATAGGCATAAAATGTGATGGCATTCTCAAGAATCTGTAATGAGAATTTATTTTCGATATATAAGATGTATTTTGACACATGCAGGACTGTATTAAAAAGGCAAAAGGAGCTCAGTCAGTATGCAATAAGGATTAAACTGCAAGTTTATGTGGCATGGAAGATCACTTTAAATAGCTCATTTTTTTAGTGATTTCTTGATTTCCTGGTCATTCTGGCCTTTCTGACAATCATCATTATCAATATATGATCAAATAAGAATTGAGTATCTCATTATCCTTTTTATATCCCAGCCCATCCTACTCCTTGGAATAGGCAAGTGAACAAGCAAGTCGTAAGAATGATGGCAATTTTAGTACACTGGACTGTGGTTTACATTAGTTTTATTCTCCTGAAATTTATTTTGACACTGGAGACACATGAACATTTCAATTGAGCTAATGAAACAAAGAAAACTTGCCGTTCAACATGCTGGTTTAAGCATATTTTTTTAATATATGTGCTACAGAAGAATGTAAAACTCATTTAACATATTAGCCAATATATGGTTATGATAAACTATCGCACTTATTTTGTTTAAAAGCATAATGAGAAGAAGCATTACCCTCCTTTTACAAACAGCAAACTGATGATCATAAACTTTGAACTGGTTTTCCCAATGAAAGAGAAAAAATAAGTTCTAAATAGAAAGATTTGTTTAGATGTCTTGGTTTCTACTCCAGTGTTTAATTGCAATAATGTTTTTCCTACACTATGAATAAATTATTATTATCCATCCCTGTATTTCAGCACTTCAGAACACTTCAGGTCATCTTCTGTGCTGAACAATCTTTAGACAAGAACAGGTCAGCACTTCATAGACAAAATTCTGTTTGGTTGGTTTTGCTTGGGGTGTTGGTTTTTGGTGGGTTTTTTGGGGGTATTTTTTGTGGTTTTTTTTGTGTGTGTGTGTTCTATTTATCCATCTATTTTATTTTATTATTACTATTATTGAAAGACAGGATGAGATTACTCCTTTATTTGCAACCAATCCAATCTTGTTCTTCGTTTTTCATGTTCTTCCAAGTTCATAAAGAGGAAGAGGAAATGTAAACAAGTGAGAATACTTTTTTGCATTCCCTTATTCCCCTTTTTCAGTAAGAAGAAAGAAAATAGTTTTTCAAAGTATGAAGGAAAATGCTTTGTATTTCGATAATAGTAAATGAGTGATGATTTCCAGTCACTCACACAGTACACCCGTAACACATTCTTTCCTTCTAAGTCACTCAACAAAGGAAGATGGCATAGATCAAGATAAGGCACTTTGGTGCATTTACCTCACTGTGATCTTCAGCTTTTAAATGACAGACTACATCATTTTCTGTCTGCCTTTCTTTGACTCTAAATGTTACTTCAGTAACAAGAGTTCAAAGTACAGAAACTTATTGAAACTCTGATTCTCTTTATTTAAGTTTTCTTTAATTTTAAGATGTATGCGCTGCTTCTTGTGGGGACAGCTGACATTGTGTGCCTCATAATTCTGCAGCTTACTTTGTTCTTACTTCCCTGCTAGGATGAGGATCTAGGAAGCCTTCTTGACATTCCTGTAGTGTGAGTTTCATCTGCCATTTCCCTGCTGAAGTGATAGTCTTCTAAGGTCCTTCTGCAATTCTTCATACACTATCTTAATCTCTGCTACTCACAACATAACTTTGCATCGTCTATAAAATACGTCACCTTGTTGCATTTTCCCTTTTCCAAAACTTTGGCTGTATTTTCACTCATCTGTGGAAGCGAAAGCTTTTTCTTAGCATGCCAGATGTGTCACCTTGCCCATGCTAGCCCACAAGAACTGAACAAAACTGTGCAAAACATTGTATCCCACTTGAGCAATGTGAAAATTAGTCATTAATCTACATTAGTCATTAAGATTCCTCTTTAGGCTGAAAGAGCTAAAAACTCCAGAAATCAACTCAGGTAATTAATTTTTGACATCTTTCTGAAGGCTAAAGTTTTCTGGTGTGTTTTATGGAAGCACCAGGAATAGCCACTAAGAAAGGATAAACCCTGGATGCCTAGCTGTTAAAGGGTCACCAGGTGAGATGAATCCTATTTCATCTGAGTTTCTCTTTTTATTTTTGTTTGCAGGATGGTGAGATGTCAGCTTTGGATTCTGTCATGAGTTTTTCCATTGAAAACACTTGGTTTAGAGATATTTCTGGTGTGTTCATAGTGCATACTAATATTACATTGCTCTCTGCAGACCCCATAGCTTATTTATTAGTCTTTATTTTGATTTTTAGTGATAAACTGCTTGATGAAATAAATCACAACTTTTCATTATAGGTAGAAGCTACATCTTACCTAAAGTGTTAAGTGAAGGCTAAATCACAATTCACAGGAGAACTGAAGTGAAATACAAACCAATTTATTTAAAAAAAAAATGAATAAAAATTGTCATTTCAAAGATAGAAGTCATCATATGATTTATCCTTAGAATCCTTACTAAACATAAGTCATGCAATTATTTAAACAGGCATGATTTAAATTCAACAACTAGGAAAAATGAGTATGATAAAGAGCTCTAAGAACTGATCAGAGCTCCTGTAGTTATTATGAATTAGTTTTCACCAAGACAGAGGAAAAAGACACACATTCCTCTTAACAGAGCTTTATTTCTTGTTCAACCAGACTTCTGGCCATTTATCTGACAGCTGTTCTGATGATGAAAAAAGCACTACAGGACAAGAGAAATTATCAACTATCTGTAGGCATAGAATCATAAACCTCAAGTACTAGTAAATTGTAGTTTAATTTCTTTCTGAGGACCTTCATCAGCATATACCAGATGAAGATCCATCTCCACCATTGTAATGTCAAGTTAGTTTTGAAGGCTATTATGTGTTTAGTTTTTTTTATTGTTATCCTTAGCTGATATTTTTCTATTTGCTGATTCTCAAGAGATGGGAAATAAAAGACCATTAGAAATTAGAAGGGAAAACCACTCTGTCTCAGATATTATCTCTCAGGTAACTTGGAGCATGAGAAAATAGGTCAATGAAAAATAATTTCTGGATTCAGAAAACCAGATATAATGCTAAAGGAGACAAAACCCTATTTTAAATGTGCTTGTTTTCTACTTTTTCTTTGACTATCATCAATGTTATGGATTCGATGGTGCCTGGTTTCCAGTTACCTTTAGCCTAACCTGATGAAAATAAAAGGTGTTTCTCCATGTAATGACTAGCAGCTTCACTACCAGGGAACTAGATGAATGTCAGAAACTTATCTGTTTCAAGAAAAGTCTGGACAAGTACATGGGAGTGACACCTACTATGGATTACTAAACAAGCCACAACTAGATAGAGAAATCCTGAGCAGAAACAGCAGAAAAAAACTGGCCACCGAGCATCTACCTGGAAGGAAGTACATTTGCATTGTTCTTAATCTACTTCGTGTGTCCATTATGGTAACTGTTAATCTTGTCCTGAACAGTATGGCCATTTTATGTGGGTTTCTTTATGCCACTGAAAAATATAATGATAGTAGGAGTAATAGTGAAATGAGCAAAGGATTCCATTGTAAGGTCTTAAGAGCTCTAGGCTGGAGTGTTAGAGCTCTGGACTCAGAACCCAGTTTAATTCTGAGCTTTCAGTGGGTTCACATGCAAATCACTGAACTGATCTCATGCCTCAGTTTACCATTTTTTAAATAGAAATAATGTTTCTTCATGTCATCAAGAAAAGACATAAGAACAAAACTGGAGTACTGCTGCCAACACTGATTCTGTTCCTGGGTAGCATCCACAGCCTGACTTTGCAGGGGATGCACACATTTTCATGTTGGTTGAGCAGGTCTATAGAGGGACCTGAGATTTTCCAGGTTTGATTTTTTCTGATGTCTTATCTTCCCTTTTTGTGCTCCATCCTTACAAGATAGCACAGCAGTGCATTGTTTTTCTAGTGTCTAGAAATCCATGTCTTCAGCATGGGTTTTTCAGTGCCATCAGAATAAACCAATGCCAGTACAGTATCACTTATCCTGCTGCTGACATCATGGGGTGGACATGAGGTTTTACAGCTGTCTTATGTGTCTGCTGGTATGATTGGTGCATTTATACGCAAAAATTTGAATCTTGGACAAACAAATCAATGACAGAAGGGGGGGCATTCATAAATCAATCTAGCAGCTAATTCAAAGCAGTAATAGAGCTTCACAGAACACATCTTTTATATATGTTTTTTTGGCAGTCAGTGAAAAAGGGCTTCCATGTGGTCTCAGACACTATTAACCATTACTGCTAAAGCCCCTAAACTGCCTAATGGTGGAAAATACTGCTTTCCACCATCCTGCTAATTAAAGTGTCACTGAGGTTAGGAAACCTCAGTCCGTTGTACTGTGCCAACAGAAGATGCAGGTAAATTGAATTTCCTTTCTGATGGTGCTAGGTAAGAGATAATTGACCACTTGTTATTCCTAGGTGTCATGTAATAATAGGACAACATAAGCCTAATCTATAATGAACACACTGTCATCAGAGATAGATTTAATCAAAAAAAAAGGAGATATAGGAAGTTTAAAATACAGTCATAGAGAAGAAAAGAAGCATTCCTCAGTAAAACATTGTAATGAACATATAGATTTTCACTGCATATATATGCAAGCTAACTCATGTTCTTTATATTCTATTCATATGAGAAAGCTGTCTCCATGCACAAAATTTGTAGCAAATATTATTGCACTCTACAGTTCTCAGCTGAAAGAGAACTTTATGATTTTGTCAAACTGATCCTCAAAGGTGTTTTTCTTATGACTGAAGTATTGTTTTTTAAAATGCACATGAATCTGAAAAGTAAGTTTGTGAGAGGTTTGGGTTTTTTCCAGTTTTATTGAGAGTAATGAGCAAAATAATGGGATGATTGAAATAAAAGGAAAATATACACATAAGGATGATTAATGAGACTCATAGAATCATAAAATGCTTTGGATTGAAAGGGACCTTTAAAGGCCATCTAGTCCAACCTCTCTGCAGTGAACTTTACCTGCCATAGCCCTCCTCCCACAGTGAGATTTAACTAGATCAGGTTGCTCAGAGCTTCATCAAGCCTGACGTTGAATGTGTCCAGGGATGGAGCTTCCACCTGGGCAGCCTGTTCCAGTGTTCCACCACCCTCATAGTAAAGAACTTCTTCCTAATTAGCTTCTTCCAATCTAAATCTACCCTTCTCTAGTGTAAAACCATTTCCCCTTGTCCAATTGCTACAAGCCCTTTTAAACAGGCCTTCCTCAGCTTTCTTGTAGGCCTCCTTCAGGTACTGGAAAGCCACGATAAGGTCTCCCCAGAGCCTTCTCTTCTCCAGGCTGAACAACCCCAACTCCCTCAGCCTTTCCTCATAGGAGAGGTGCTCCAGTCCTCTGATCATCTTCGCCCTCCTCTGAACCAGCTCCCACAGGTCCATGTTCTTCTTGTGTTGAGGGCTGCAGAGGTGGACACAGTACTCCAGGTGAGGTCTCACCGGAGAGTGTCAGAATCACCTCTCTCAATCTGCTGGACACACTTCTTTTCATGCAGGATGTAACTGGCCTTCTGAGCTGCAAGTGCACATTGTTGGCTCATGTCCAATTTGTCATCCATCAGTACCCCCAAGTCCTTTTCCACAGGGCTGCTTCCATACAGATGAATATACTGAAGTAGAGACCATGTCTCTAATTCTGAAAGATTAAAGTACCTCAAACTGATCCCTCTACTTTTTTTTAAGGCAAATTGCTCATTGACATCAGTAGCAGGGAATTAATCAATTTCATTGCATAGCTTCCCCCTCTCAAGTGACTTAATACTTCATTTCTAAGATGACAGAGTTCAGTATTACCAGGTGGCATCACAGAAGTCAGTGTTTAAAAGCTTCCATTCTCAATTGCAAAAATATTTCTTTTAACACCATATAATGGAATGAGTGGAGTCAGTGGACTGGACAGAAATATGCTTTCCCTGAACAATTTTTTTCCATAGTCCTTTGTTTTCTATGATTTTTTAGTTTTTGATTTGCACATGTAGAGCGTATGTTAGTTTTTTAAAAGGAACTGTTAATTTTTACTTGTATGACAGGAATTCATCCAGTTGCCATCTTTTTGAGTCAGGGATTGTTTTCATACTGTATGTTTGCACAGTAGCTTGAACAGGATCCTCTAGGATCTGTAATAACACAGAGCCCTGTCTGCTCTCCACTTCTACTTTCTTTTGGGTTAGCACAAATGTTTGTGCATGCTGGGAAGTCATACTAATATGAAAAGCGATGCAGACCCAGGAGACACTAAGGTCTAGCAATGGGGTTATACACCTAAATGCTGATACCAATAATCTAGACATAGCCTACGTATTGCCACTGTGTAATGTAAATTTTATAGATTGTTCATGCCTGTAGGTTGGCCAGCCAGCTGCTAACAAACTGAATGCACTGCTAATACCCTGAATGGGGAGAGTATTTTCAGTCTTATCTACCTCATTTACAGTTTTAGGAACATTTGTGGTGTTCTTAGTACCTCAGGCTTTCTGCTGGTGTTACAAATTTTGGAAAAAACAAACAAACAAAAATTTCATATGCTTGGGTTTAGGATCTCAGGATAAATCATTTGTTAATGTTCTGTAGGCTTAAAGGATGCATATGAGTTGATGTTTCCAAAGAATATTAATTTTCACTTGAAAAAAAAAACCTGATGGATGATTCAAAGATTAGATATGAAAACACATTTTGTTATGATCTGGGAAAATGAGGTCCAAGAAATAAACAGGTTAGCAAAGATATACCTTGATATATAGCCCACTGGACAATTATAGTTTCAAATCTAAAAAAAAAGAAAAAAAAAACAACCCTGGTTAAATGCATTCATGGATCACTAAATTTAATTATGCAGAATCATCAAAGTTGACAATATTTTCTAGTAGAAGTGGAGCTGCCTCTAGAATGAATATGTAAGAGTAACAAGCCTCACTGAGCAGTACAAGTACCCCTTCTAAGCAAGTATGCAGAATTGCTTATTGATATTCTATTCTTCAATACTTAGAGAAGTGTTACTAACAAGCTGCATTTTAGTGGTGGTGCTTCACTGGACTGATATGGTTACCTGCTGTTGAGGACTGGCTATCAAATCCAGATGCAACACTCAGTAGAGAATAAGGGAAGCCTAAACTGTAATTTTGATGCATTTCTAGAAATGCAAGAAAATTAAGCAGTATTAACTGATAAATAGAATTAAAATATAGCTTAGCTCCTCCTCTGCAAGCAAACATTCTTTGCAGTCATGGGGTGATAGAAAAGTCAAACCCCAAAGTTCTTCAGTGACTGTGTAAGAAAATCTTCTATCCCATAAGAAAGTTTTAGGGATACTTGTTTTCTGCATTGTCCAGATCCCAGTAAGAGGGGAGGACATGGGATTACTACCATGATCTCTGTTTTTTTAACAACATATGAGCATAGGTAAGAGCTGTGAGATGGCACAGGATTGTAGGACAGGGTCTAAATGTTACCTTTATAATCCTGCTAAATCATTTCTGGTGAATGCTCACTGTCTGTGGTTGAGACTCAGTGCCAATGCAATTTTGCATAGAAAATTTGAAGAGCTGGAAAAGTCTGCAAAGTGAGTCCTGACGGAAAAATCTTGTCTAAGTGTATCTGCACAATTCTGTGCCAGTATTCCATATCTCTATTAGTGATTGTAATAGCTCCCTTTTAACAACAGTAGATCTTACAGGTAGTACCCCCAGGTACCTTCTCTAACTTCCAGTTGTTAATGCCTTTTGAATTCTTAGCACCAACTAGACAGTGATAATCTAGTCAGTGTTTCAGAAACAAACAAACAAAAAAATCATATATTGATTAGAATAAAAATGTGTCTAGGTAGCTTTTTTCAAAAATGCATTATGGGAAGAAGATGATCTTTTTTTCAAGAAACTCCTCCCACTGCTTCCCATTTAAATATATATTATACTGTCACAATGAAGCAATCACAAGATGAATCAGTGACAGAAGAATTAAGTCTGCTGCTGGAAAAAAATATATGGCAGACATTTTTAATTATCTGAAAAAAATATAAATTAGAAGAAACTACTGTAATGACATTGTAGTGAATCATGCTCTTTAAGTATTGTCACAAGATACACCCATCAAAGATGAGTGGTCTGCTTCCATTCTAACATTAATTTTCTTCCTGAAACCCATGCTTGATAAGATGATACTTTCCAGTTATAATTATGATCAACCTTTGTTGGTTTATTGTTGTGAAATCCAAAGATACATACTGAGTTCTACAATTTATATATGAAAAAATTGTACTTCCATGCAATGACACACAGACTAAAAAAAAATTTACATTGCTCAACTATTAAACTGTATCTCTAATGAGATCCAAAACTGAACTGATCATTGACAATAAAAACAAAAATCCTCAGAGTTTCCAAGACTTGGAAACCTGGTTGTATCAGATTATCTAGTTCTCAAGGAGATTTATTTTTGTGCTGGGAGGCATAAAACATGGAAATTATTGGAAAAGAGACATTTTCCTGACATTCTCTAGGAGCTTCATTATGCTAAAAGTAATTCATTTTCAGCACTCATTATCTGAAGATGTTGTTCATAAGAAGAGAATATTCATTATTTCCACTAAACTCCAGTAAATGTATATATCCCAGCACATCTACAGTCCCCAAAGAAATTTCTAGCATCAAATCTAATTTGGCCAGACACAAAATCTCAGCAAACAAGGTTAATAAGAGATTATAAAAATGCTGATGAGTTTCAAGTGAATCCCAACTTGGCAATTATCACAAAAACTATTACTATTCAAAAATTATATGATGTCAAGTTAAGATCCCTTCTTCCTCTTTTCCTCAGCTGTGCAACGTATATGATCTTTTTCATCATTAGGGATTTTTAACTCCTATGTCCAGCTCAACATTCTTTCTAGTAATAAATGCAAGCACATTGAATAACATTTAGGATCTCCAATTAAATATTTTTTTTCTCTCATGGAATTACTTCAACACTTCCATTCTGTCTGTAAGGTCATACTCCTGCAAGGGCAGGAATTCAACTTAAATAGTAAAACATATAAATCCAAACTACTTTTGAATTTCTAGGCTTTCCTCTTCAATGTTAAGATTTTCAGTCAACCTTCAGGATTGTATTATGTTTCTATACTTCAAACAGGACATTTAAGATGCTGTTTGTAGCAACTTCTTGCTGTTGGTGGTGACTTCTGCTGTGCCCATAACTGACAGTAAAGTAATTGAAGATGTATGGACAGCCAGAGGACTCTAGTTTCAAATCTTCCTCCCCGCCAAGGGAACATTCATGAATGAAAACAAAGTTCCAAAACCTCTTTTTACATACAGCTGTTACATGACTGCAGAAAGTTCCTCTTTTCTGTCAGTGAAAAGAAAGGGTTAAAAACATAATCATTTTGACATAGTTATTGTTATCATTATTTATCTTCTAAATAGTCATGAACAGAATTTCTGAGTAATGTCTTCTGCCAGGAAGGGCCAGGCTATATTAAGCACTGAATAAGTATATCTCAGGAAGCCTATCATCCAAATGGCAAAAGAAATGGAGAAGACAAATATGATCTGCAGAGAACGGATTAACTGATCAAAAGATTTGGATATGTGCAGATTCTACAGAATCAGGAGTAGAAACCGTAAGTTGCGACCTGCTTGGTCTTACAACTAATTTTATACGTTGCAGGATAGGTACATTTTGAAAATGTTTGGCTTTGTTTTTTGGTTTTGGGGATTTTTTTAAAGAAAGAATGACAATTATCAGGTGACACATTTTTGGCTACAAAGTGCATTTCTGGGCAACAAAGACTGTTTACCAATTTCTGGTTAAGTAGTAAGATTATTTCATTGAAGACAACCCTGGGAAAAAGTGGAAGCAAGTTAAATTCTATGTGCATAACCACATTAAGTTGGTTATTATTTAGCTTTATTACTTGCATTTTATTATGTTTACTTATTAGTATTTTATTACTTAGTTAACTAAATTTACATTTCAACATAACTAATTTTACATTTTCTATTTATCTGTAAATAAAGGCCTCCTTGAAAAGTAATCAAAATCTTTTGGACAAGAATGAATTTCTGTTACCTTTTTTCTGATGGAAATGTTTCATTTTGACCCCAAAAGAATTGGGTCCGAGGTAATTTAAATGTGTAGCTTCACCAGTGAACCAAAACCAATACTTGATTTCAATTTTTTTTGCACCACTTGCTCTAAGAATCTGGTATCCTACTTTTTGCCTGACAGTCTGTATCATCAAGCAAGAATGATTTCTACTCAGCCCCTTGTGGTTTGTTCAGGCAGCTCAAAGCTAAAAAACTCAGGTACATGAATGGTGTATCTCTGAGCTATACAATGTTTCAGAAAAAAAAACAGGACAAAATTCAATATCAAATCGAATTAATTTCTTACTTTTCCAAAGTACTGTTGTATAGGATCATTCAGAGTTACCAAGAGAATGAGTTCTCTCTCCAAGTAATGAAGTTTCCTGTATGATCTTTTCTTGCCCTTCTCCTGTTTTCATCTCAGTTTTGACTGATCTTTTTTGTGAGATTTGTCTCTTGTTTCCTAATATCCAATGAATCTATCCTAATATCTAATATCTCAAGTCTGTATCCCAGTCACAAATCAAGGACATCTAAATTTTCCTGTCAAGGAAAGATGAATTAATAAAAATGTAATTTCATCCAGACTGAAAAATGCCCCAAAGTACCTTCCATCCCTCAAAGATGAATTTCTGTGTGATGAACTACTGTAGATATTCCTGAACTACAAAAGAGAGTTAAAAAACTACTGTTGCTGGGTTTTGTGTCATGACATCACAGTGGCCAATATTCTTGCATTCCCTAAGTAATTTTCAAACACTGTCTCTTTTTAATATATGCTATCTACTTAACAGAAGGAAACCAATTATTGATTACTTGGTGTTTGTCTGGAAGCAGATAAGGCAGTAACCTGTGCATCAAGAAATTTAAAAACAGACAAGTCTGTGTTACCTTAAGGAATCTAATAATTTATTTTTTTTTTAGGTTTCTTACTGCAGGTTATTCCACAAGTATGATTTTACTTTGATCCATGAATCTCTTGTACTCTTTATGCCCTACTCCTGGCAGAATTCACTACATAATAAATCGCACAGAAAAGCTTTGACGAATTTGACACAACTGTTGCAGCAACTTTCCACGTAACTCATGGACCATTTCTTTCTGCATTTCATTTTTATTTCTATAACTTTTTAACTTGTACACATCATTCATTAAAGACATTTGTGACTGTAGCAGCAATGCAAAGCAATGCAAATGTATTGGGAGTCTCCATTGTATATGCTGGTGTTTTTACCAGACTGACTGAGCAACTGTGGTCTGAACAGTAATGGAACTTGACAACACTTTATAAAACAAATTTTTATTGATGCAGCAAGAAAGATGAGCAACAGTGTGCCAATATGACATTTCACCCAATCACCTACAGCAAACACAGGATCATAAATGATGCCATGTCTTTGGTTGGCTGTCAGGGACACTTGATGTCTGGGTCATCTAGCAGTAACAATCAATCATGGGCACCTTATCCACCTTTTGAAGGTGGATAAGAGTTATGCTGTCCTTTGGTTCCACCCATGGTAGTGTGATATGAGAGAATTATACCTTGCATGGGTGATAGAGGCAGCATCCTACCAATGTTGCCGATGTTGGTCAGTGAGCACAGTGTCAGTAGGAAAGGTGTCAGCAACCATGCTAGATCTCTCTCCAGGAACAGCTGATGATGTAAAATATGTGACATCTAGCATTACCACACATAAACACCTGAGTCTTGATGCTTTTCAAATCTTCCAGCACTAACTAGTCTGAACTCCTCTTGGTCTTATATATAGCAGAGAAGGATCAGCTGGCTCCTACTGTGGAAGGTACACATGGTCCTGCAGCCCTCCACTGCTTTAGGTTAATTTTGTACTTAGAGCAGAAAACTGACTTTTAGACCTTCATACTTCATTTAATTTTTGAGTATCCCATTTCAGTAAAAATAGCAAGAAGACTTCCATAAGGAAGCTGAAAGAACTGGAGTATGTAAGAGCTGGAATCATATGCCCTCATACTCTGCTGAAATCTGTGCATACATTCTGATACTCTGCCTATGTCATTATAGCAATAGCTCCCAGAGTGTTGCTGGCTAGGGCCTGGTGGCCGGAAGATATCGCGTTGTACAGAAAGCTAGGACCCCTCTCCTGATAGCCTGATAGCTAACAGCTCTTAGTTATGATGCAAGCAGACGGAAGTGACGTTGTAAACCCGGGTTATAAAGTGCCGTGTCGCTCACCAATAAACGCCATTTTGCCACCCACCACGCTGGTGTCAGGTGCTGATGGACCACACAGTTATTGGGCGGTAGCCGTGCGCTTTCGGAACCAGGTTGCTACGCCTTTAAATGGCAACACCAGAGATTCATATATTAAAATCTTTCCTGAAAGTTTTTATGTAAGCAATGTCACTGATGTGGACGTTATATAACAGATATGAAGTAGCTTTTTTGAAATGTTTGTTCTAATATTGATCCAATTTTTTATACTATGGGAATTTTTATACTTCAGCCGTGTGGTTCTAGACAGTTCTGGGGAAAAGTCGGTGAACAAGGAGAAGCTTCGTGAAATTTCATATTCTAGCCAAGACAGAGGTTCTAATTCTAGAGACTTTGCTACTTAAACTCCTGATCACTAAGTTCAGTATGTGTCTGTAAGATTGGTAACTTTGGTAGCATAGGTATGCTTCCGCTGTAAGCTATTTTCAGTTTCCTGTCCAAATTTCTCATTGTCTTTGCCAAATGGAAAACAAAGCCTTTTCATGTAGGTAAAGCAGCCAATGCTTTTGACACAGAATTCAGTTTGCATTGATATGTGTTTGTATAAAATATGCTGTATATGTTTCACTTCAACTCCAAGACAAATGGCACTTTTCCTGAAGAAATCAGTCTGAGCCCTTCATTTTAGGACTGGGTTTAGACACTTCAGTGATTGTGCATACTTTTTAGGTTGATAGCTGCTCTATTCTTATTGCTGTTTTCAAGAGTATCATTTGGAAGACAAAAGCATGAAGAAATAAATACTCGAGGACTGGGAACAAATCCATTTTCTCTTTCTCTAAATGCAAGAGAGCTGCTGACATTTAGAGATTGGAAGATGATGAAAAACATATTAAAATGCCATCTTGCTGGAAAGATATGTATTTCACAGGAGTAAACAGTGTGCAACATTGATAATGATCCTATATAATAGAATTATATGGCTACAATAAAGTGATAATTCATACAGAAACATCATTAGTGGTTGAACATTCTTAATTCAAGGTAGAAATCAGCTTCAGGCTAAACTAATTTTTCAGTAGCGGTACTTTACTTCTGGAGAAATACCGGTGATACATGGAGGTTGTTGTTTATTCATTTTCAACTTGAACATAACTGAGGTCAAGGTTCAGGTTTATATGTCCAGCAATATGTTCATAAAACAACATTCACCACAAGTTTGTTGGTGTTTCTAATATTTGTAGGCTAAACAGTTAGGAAAATATTTATATTCTCCTAAATATGAAATATTTATGTTCACTAAAATAAAACATCTATTATCTGTACTATGGTCTGTATATGACAACTTCCAGCCAGGGCTGAGAAAAGCTCTATTACACTGGGGTCTGTTCAAGAAGTACAAGTGGAAAACAAAGAAAAAATAAATTATTTATTATTCCACATTTTTCATGTTTAAAAGGCATCACTAAATACAGGAAAATAGTTCAAATAATATAAAGTACAAAAAAAAAAACTATTGTTGTTGAGGTCATACTTCCGCATGTACAGATATTTTAGATCAAGTTATGTTCTTAAAAGGTAGAAGGAACAGAATTGAATGAAAACAGCTTTTTTAGGATCCTTACCATGAAGTATTTTCATTTTATACTGTACTTCAGACACCTATGCACCTCACTGATTTCTATTGTCACAGAAGATTAGTATCAGCTAAGGTAAAATACTTGATTTTTGTTAGACACAAAAAAGTAGTATGAGAGTTGTCAGGACATTACAGAATGTGCAGAACTAGGCACAGAAGCACTGACAGCAGTCACTATTTCACCTGTACTCTCAGTTGTGATAAAATAACAAGACTTTTAATTACTGGAGCCCAAACATTATATATAAAAGAAGTTTCTTTAGGCATGCCTAAAATAAAACCACTGGAAATGTTACTAGTAAAAGAAGTCTATGCAGAAAGTGACAGCCAGATCAGTATGTATAATAAGTTGCAGGTTTTGTTATCAGTGTTATGTAGCTTACATAATGAATAGACATAAAATAAATTAAATTTAAAAAAAAAAAAGGTGACAAATTGAACTGTAAGCATCCAGTGTCTAGAGTCGAGATTCACCCTTCTTTCCCATTTCTATCCCATTTTTCTTCATTGTGTACTGACGTCCCCTCAGGTAATGATTCAACTGGAGGTAAGATTTCACAGAGCTGGAGCAAACTGCCTTGTCACAGATGAGTTTGCTGGTTAAATTGTGAGCACTAAGCTTAATCAGCATAGCAGGTAACGAATATTTCAGATATGTCTTAAACACAATAAATAAAATAAACAAACAAACAAACAAAAAGACCTTGACAAATAATAATAATAAAAAAAAGGCCTTGACAAATAATCAGTAGAATGGCAATCACTGAAAATGGACTGATAATAAATTGAAGCATTTTTTAAAAAAAAACCTGAACAGATTTCTTTTTTCCTGTGATATGTGTGCTCCATATTGAGAATACAGATATAGTTTGCAAACCTTTCCAATGACAAAACAACAGGAGCCGTTCTTTATCTTGTGATCCTGGTTCTTCAACTTCTGGTTTATCCAATGAGAATTATTCTACAGAGTAGCTGGTGCTTGGGTCTTGGGCACTGAAAAAGGAAACTGTGTACATTTATCTTTGTAGAAAAAAAAAAATCATTCTTATGAAACAATTTAAGACCAGAATGAAAGAGTATGCAACTTCTCATGACTCCACAAAACATTTTTTTCTCAGAATAATTAAACACAGATGAAAACTACAGGTCCACTCTTCTCCAAGGGACTAAACTAACTAATGATAAATGCCATTTGAATAGGAGAGGCAGAGCTTAGTAGTTCAAAACTGATGAACAGAAGCTCTCAGATGATAAGCTTGAGTGTTGTCAGATTGTTCAGTACTCAGCAGAACAGGGATCTATACCTGCAAGCAGCAAGTCCTAAATCCTTAGAATGGCTATTGTATTCAGAGACAATTTATTCTTTTTAGGAACAAATTAAGCGTCAAAAAAAGACCAAAAGGTTGTTGGGTGGTCTTTTGTTTCTTTAGGCAGAAAGGAAAAGAAAGGACCTGGTAACTTCTGGTGACTGCAATAACATACAGTTTGGAAAAAAATGTAAAATACAGTGACTGCAAGCAGAACGTGTTTCTATGCAGGAAATAAAAAAAAGCAAAGGGACAAAGATCTATGGAGATGGAACTACAATAAAGGTGATCTACAGTAAGCAACTATAGAAAAGTAATAGATGCCAGAGCACTCCTGTGCTGGAAAACTATGGAAAGGTCTAAGAAAAGGTGACAACCTAATGAAAAAAAAAGTATATACATATAGTTACAGCCTACAAGTGGAAAATGTGAAATGAAGCAAACAGAAGTTGGGGAAAAAAATCCCTTAGACCAGAGCGTAATCAGAAAACTAACAAGTAATATTCTTTCTTTGAGAGGCTGGAGGGAAATGAAGGCACAAGGACTCAAAATAGGGAAAAAAAAAATGTAGAGGGAAAAAGGAGTGGGGAAAAAGAATGATGAAAAACAGGGAAAAGGAAAAAAACATGCAGAGTGAAAACACTACAAGAAAAGAACTCAGATATCCTAAATGTACAAAATTAAAAGTAATACTTCAATAATTTTGTATAAATTACTTCTGAAACACTAAACCAAACAATCATTAAATGCTCTCATTTTTGCTGGAGGATGGGGTATGATTTAAAAACTACATGTGGCTTGAAAATTAGCTTCAATATATAGCATCCCTCCTGGAGATAAAGATTTGCAAAACATATGTAGCAGTAGCATGTGAATATTAATACTTGATGAGAAAAAGACAGACTTACAATCAAGTTTGAGTGTGCATCCTTATTTGCAGTTGTAATGTATCTAAATTACTATGAGTAATATTTATTTCAGTCCTGTCTCCTTTGTATCATAATATCTTAACTTTTGAACACCTGAGATGATAAAACAAATGTATCTTTTTTTCTTGTTTTAATATAACATTGCAGACTTCCCATCTGCAAAGAAAAACTTTACAAGAACCTTGACATTTCTAGGAGGAAGTAATCAATTAAAAATAATCCAATGTGTAAAATATAAAATAAGCATAATTTAAAGACAGTTATTTTGTGCAGTTGAATCATGATTTTTGAGCCTTCGAGTTAATTGTAATATCAATCTCAATAGACATAATAAAATACAAAGCATATATAATTGCAAGATATAGACTGAAATTTCTGTTTACTCTCCTGTCCTCTTAATTTGTTTAATCTGGTTAGCTGTGTGGAAAGAGAAGTGGAGGATTTCTTTCTTTTTTTTTAGGAAATGGCAGCTGAGTGTCTTACTGCTACTGTCTTTCAAATTGCATTAGACATCTAACTGCTGTCAGAGCATTTTTAAATTCTTACCAGAAAACAAGATCATAAGTTTTCATTCTTTCACAATCATTAATATTTTATGGATGAGTAAAATTAGTGTGGCAAGTGATAATTACCACTGACCCTACAGAACTTCATGTTATCTCACTTCTGATTATCCTTAAGGTCACTAAGCAACTTAGAGCTGCCTTAACCACAAAATAGTCTTTGCCTAGAATTTTGGTGAGCTGTGATTTTAGTCTTAGCTCTGTCTTCATGTCCTGTCTTTTAAATAAAGAGTACAGTTCAGTAAATCATCCTTCAGAATTATGACTGTCAAAGCATCTTCTTTCCACTGTTGACAAGATGTAACTACATTTTAAAAATATAATCTTCTAAAATTTCCAAATGCTATGGCATGTTCATGCTTTGTCTTCTATACATACTTAAGAAGAAAAAGTTTTCTTGTAATCTTTGTAGGTCCATGGGGTGAGAAAGTGTCTTAGAAACAAGTTAAGAATAAAGAAGAATCAGAGCAAATATCTTTTTTTTTTTTTTTTAATTAACACAATTTAAATAAAAAATATAGTTTTCTGACACCCAAGTAGACTCCACTGAAATCTATCCTGAGGGTTCAAAAAAACTCTGCTCTTCTCATTGGCATCTTCAGAATGTGAAAGTTAAAATATCTTTGAAAAAATAAATCCTTGTAAGTCTAAACTGAGAATAGAAGAAAGAGGGGAGTGGGAGAGAAGATAAAAACACCTTGTTTGTGATTAAATGAATGTACATCTTCAGGAGTGATCAAGCATTACTTCCATTTGTAGCAAAAAAAAAAAAAAGCAGTCATCCATACTAAAGATATAAAAATGTAAAAACAAAAGGACAAAAATTCAGTTTAATTCAACACCTTCATGCAAATGCTTGATTAATTCACATTGTCAGGAATTCTTCAGGCAGCATAACATTTTGTGAATCTTCTTCAATACCTTGAGATGGACAGGATTTTACTTTACTCTTACGACTGAACAACATACAATCTTGAATCTTCCGATGTTTCTCACTGTTGTCATGAATCTTATGATACTCGATCTTTATTTTAACAATCCACCTCCTGGAGGATTTTTTCCCAAGGGAAAAAAAAATTAGTTAAGAGACAAAGACGAAAACAAGAAACCATACAATTAGAATAGCTGAGCTATACATGCTGAGAGGGGAAGGAAGTTTATATCCTACAAAGGGAGCAGGATATGGCTATTTCATCATGGGTATGGGGTTTGCTGCAACCGGAATCATAAAAAGTTCTTCCCTGTTACACCATTTAACGTGTCATGTAATAGAGATGACTGTGAAACTGCAGAGACAGGTACGTTGGGCAGGATGAATGAAATGCAAAGCAGCACAATGCAGCACATTCAGGGAGGGACTGACTGCAATGGCATAATCAGCTTGAAAGTCTGTAGCAGAATGGTCTATTCCAGAGGGCAGGTATGTCGCTTTCAAAGTGAAAGAATTAAACAAGAATTTGGCACTTTGTAAGTAGAGAAAGAAGTTTTATGGGCAGATGTGAGGTATTCACTGTAACAGTTCATATGGAGACAGTGGCAGTGTATGGCCCTCTGTTAATGTCATCTGTTAACCAGTTTCTGGTGGAAACATAGTCTTACCATCGGTTTTAATTTTCACAGAACTTCAGTTCCTGCTTGGTAAAACCCTGTCCTTTTCAACTTCAGGGTAGGAACATCAGAGCATTAAAAATCATTTGGGATAATAAAAATGGATTTAGTGGATATTTCACCTTCACAAAAATACTAGTAGCAAATTTCTATAGCTTCCAAGGATCTTATTCTGACACCTTTACTCAATGAAGATAAGCAAGCAAATTGGAAAAATAAGGCTTATGGAAACAATGAATAAACCATTTGTCACTACACAAGTACTAGGAGACAAGAGTCATGAGTAAATGATTGCTAATAAACATAATAACCCACTATATTAAAGTAAAAATATGATATGATTAGTCCACAACAACATGCTAAAAAAATCATTATTCTCCTTTCTACATTGACTTAACTGTTCCACAAACATTCAAAGGGTATAAAAAGGCAAGAAGCAATACTCAGTTCTTGCTTGTACCTTATGGAATGAACAGCAATAAACAACCAGTATTTTCTGTTTGGTTTACTCTGACATTCAGAGTTTCATCTTTATTTGTTAGAAAGTTCAAAAGAAATGGTACGTCTTCTGAGCATTCTGAGATCAATCTTTAATTAACAAGTTACACCTATAGCTTTTACCTGAGCACTTTAGAAACTTAATACAGCTATCCAAAACATTTAGATAAAGAAATTATGTTCAATATCCTTACTGTAGTTTGAACTTTTACATTTGTAGTACATTTTGTTACAGCAGTCTGTTTTACCATGGGTGTGAGATAAGAAAAGACAGATAGAAAATTCCATTGAAGTTCTATAGGGTTCAATACTTAATGATATACACAAAAAGGAAAAGCAGAGTGCTGCAGCATAAAATTTTTCATAGCAAACTTATAAGCCAAGGTACAGCACTTGGATGGCAAGGAAGTACACATTATTCCTATTATCATTCCTATGGTTTTCACATGAATTTTTTACTGAAAGATCAGAGGATTAACTTTAGCACTTTCTTCTTCCCTTTTTGGGCCACAATGTGATTGCAGACATTTCTCCTCAGGCAAAGCGAGATCAGGTGAAATTGTCAGTCAACTTTCCACTCAGTATGTGGGAGTGACTAGTAAAGGTATACATAATTCTAAGCAATATTATAGCAACTTTATTTTAAGGATCTTTAGAAAAATAGGACAAAAAAAACCTCCCAAGATTTTAGAAGTAATCATTTACAAGGAACGTTCATATGTGCTGACTACCATAATTAGAAGTACTTTCTCCTTTATAAAAGAAACCTAAGGAAGGAATTTATCAATGATTTCAGTGTTCTTATGGAATGAAAATCCCATGGACCTGCTGAGAAAAGAACACAGCTGTGTTGTTTTATGAATTCTGGGTTGGGAGACTTTGGGAATCCTTTTTCATGCTGTATGGATTTTTTTTATAAATGTCACCCCAGTTTAAAGACATTCACTAGTTTGAAAGAAAATGCATGTGCAAAATTCATATCAGGAAGTGTATCTTTTCCACCTAAATGGAAATCTGTGGGGTTTTTTTATTTGTTTTGGGTTTTGGTTTCATTTTTCGTTTTTGGTGGTGGTGGTTTTTTTTGTTAATTCTGTTAAGTAGACTTGCCAAAATCAAAGCATAAAGAACAGTAAGAAAAAAATCCTCTTATATTATTATTTTAAAAAACATCACACTTGCTTAATCATGCCTTCTTTCAGATTGAATCAGAAAGCAAACAGCTCTTAAAAGTGAAGTCTGCAAATAATGACATCTCTTTTCAGCTGATCTACCTTACCCCACAGCTTTGTCTAGCTGCTTTATAGACATCTAAGTCATGACGTACTTTCTCTTAAATCCCCTGGACACTAATGCACACTTAGAAACATTCTTACCTGGGATATTCTGCATCCTTCACTGGCCTTTGCTTCATATAATCCAGAGGCTGTATGCTTCTTCAACAAATATTCCCTTCCCAATTCATATGTATACTTTTGTCATGGCCAATATTAAATTCAAAGTAAAGGAGAGTGAGATGTGACTACTTAGAAGGGGAAGATTAATCTTTGGTTGAATGTCTTGTGATTGGAGTACAAAAAAATGGGATAACTCTATTAGATTTTCACAGGAGTTATTTCTGCCTAATGACTTATAAATTATGTAGGAAAGGGTTACTTTTTACCTTTCTTGAAACCACACTATTATAGAAGCGAATGAACAAGAATATTCAGTTTCTCTAATTTCATGATGTCATGGAAGAACCATCATAGAACTGTTCCTGAACTTTAAAAAGTTATATAACCGGAATGTCTAGATATTACAGTGCTTTCCAGTCTAAGGACCAGGTATGTAAAACCTAAAAATTTATTTAAGTGGTGTTGTGGCTCTAGCCATTAGGGAAGACATGCATGACAGAAGAGAGACTAAAACACCGCATATACATGCCTGCATACCTATCAAACCATGTATATGTCTAATGCTGAGAAGTTATGTATGTCTTTTATGTAGCTCAGTGAGAACATAGGTACTTTAGCTTGATAAGGCTTTCTAAAAGCCACTGTTTCAAAGTATCTAAAACCTTTCCATGTATTGCCTTCAGAACCTTTATCAATTGGGCTTTCAGTGGCTGAAAAATTATGGAACAGAATTTTACTGCATACCTTAAAACTCTAACTTCCTCCCTCTATTGTCTTTGCATTTATATACACTTTGAAGACAACTAGCTCTTGATTATGGCTTGGTTAGTGATCCTGGTAAGAGTGGAAACTTTCTAATATATGATAATTTTTACAATTGCTCCTCAGTCTAACAGCTCATTGTGACATACTGTTATGAAGGATTATTAAAAACATGGCTTAAAGTATGAGTAAATGAAATGAAACCATTATAAAACACTATTGTTGAAGTCAGTATGACTCATGTTCCCCCTGTACAATGTGTGATCTTTGCATTTTTGCACATTTTGACATATGTAAAATCATAGAATGGTTTGGGTTAGAAGGGCCCTTAAAGATCATCTAGATGAAACTCCCCTGACATGGCAGGGACATCTCCCACTAAACCAGATTCGTCAACACTCCACCCAACCTGAATTTGAACACATTCAGTGATGGAGCATCTATAACTACCCTGGTAGTTATATTCCAGTGCCTCACTGGAATATATTCCAGTGCCTCACCACCCTCAGGGTGAAGAATTTCCTTATTTGCAATATAAATGTACCCTCTTCCAGTTTCATACCATTACTACTCATCCTATCATTACAGGCCTTTGTAAAAAGTCCCTTCCCAGCTTTTTTGTAGGCCCCCATCAGATACTGGAAGGTCTCAGTAAGGTCTCCCTGGAGCCTTCTCTTCTCCAGGTTGGACAAGCCCAAATCTCCCAGCCTGTCCAGAGGTGTTGCAGCCCTCTGACAATCTTCGTGGCCCTTTTCTGGACCCTCTCCAACAGACCCATGTGCTTCTTGTGTTGGGGGCTCCAGAGCTGGACGTAGTACTCCAGATAGGGTCTGTACAGGAACAAAATAGTGGGGCAGAATCAGCTCCTTTGACCTGCTGGCCACACTACTTTTGATGCAGCCCAGGATATGGTTGGTTTTCTGGACTGTGTTTGCACATTGATGTCTCATATTGAGCATTCACCAGTCAGCATACCCAAGTCTTTCTCCCCAGGACTGCTCTCAATCCATTCTCTGTACAGCCTGTATTTGTGATTGTGGTTGCCTAGATCCAGGTGCAAGACCATGCACTTGGCTTAATTGAACTTCATGAAGATGTCATGGGTCCACCTCTCAAGCCTGTCCAAGTCTCTCTGGATGGCATCCCTTCTCTCTAGCACATTGACCGCACCATACAGTTGGTGTCATTGGCAAGTCTGATCCCACTGTCCATGTCACCAACATGGTAAATGACAACAGTCCCAGTACCAGTCCCTGAGGAATACCGCTTGTGACTGGTCACAACTTGAACATTGAACACTATTTCAGTGCGAACATCCAGCCAATTCTTTATTCACTGAGTGATCTATCCATCAAATCCCTGTCTCTCCAATTTAGAGACCAGGATGTCATGTGTGACATTGCTGAAGGCTTTGCACAAATCCAGGTAGATGACACCAGTTGCTCTTCCCTTGTCCTCTGATGTTGACTTCATCATAAAAAGCCATCATGTTTGTCAGGAATGATTTGTCCTTGGTGAAGCCATGTTGGTTGCCACCAATCACCTCTTCATTTTCCATATGCCGTAGAAGAACCTTCAGGAGGATCTGCTCCATGGTCTTTCCAGGTGCAGAAGTGAGATTGACTGGCCTATAGTTGCCTGGTCTTCTTTTTTATCTTTTTGACCATGGGAGGACATTTTCCCTTTTCCAGTCAGTGGGAACTTCATCAGACCGCCATGAAATACTGATATATGCAGATATGTGTTAACTGAATCACATGACACTATTGCAATTAAAGATAATAACTAACTTCTATGCTAAAATAATGTCCCTATTTCCCTTGTCTACCATTCTTGATGAAGATATGTAGATTAAAATACATCTAGGAATATGTCTTAAGTGTCAGTCTTAAATTTATCTGCCAATCTGTTGGTGTCTTGATACATTTATTATCTCTGTTAATAAGAATTCATGACTTTTTAGAGGTACTCTCAAAGTATTCCTTCATTGCATTTCTGCAGCAGTGTTTTGAATTTATAGAATATTTGAGATATATGCCAAGAACTTAATCTGAGGGATACCTATTGTTAGTTTATTCTAGAGTGCTTAAAACACTCATTTAAAATAATAGTTGAAGTGAGTCATGATGGTTTTGCTTTGGAAAAACTTGAAACATTTTTCCCTTAGGTATTTTATGACATTTCTTATTAACATTTTGAGTCTAAGATACAATGGGCAAAGATTTCGTGAGGAAAGAGTAAGTCTGAAGCCTGCAATATCAGGTACATAAGCAATAATTGAAAATGGAAGAAATCAAACATGTAAACATTATTCATGGGGTCCAAAGCAAGTAAATCCAGACCTCAGAAGGTAGGTTTTGAAGAAAACAAGTTTCTTCAATGGGAAAAAAATGGAAGGGAAAAAAAAAAAAAGAGGTTACTACTTTAACATCTTATTCAGCCCCCATTTGAATCCTCCATAATTCCCTCCTATCACTAGTTATATGGCACTTGAAATCAAATCGTCAGTTCTAATTTTAGTAAAATAAAGCTGTCTGGAGCTGGAGGGACCTGAGTAAATCCTCATGTGCAGGTTACTGTTGTAGATCCTGTAACCTCAGAAATCAAGTACCATCTGGCCCCATCTGACCAGAAGAGGTACCAAAATATATCCATGAATGGTGTGTGCATACACTAGATGCACTAGATGTACTTCAACAGCATTCTTCTTGGACCTGTTTTCAGACTGACCTTGTAACATATCTGCAAGCAATGGTTTTACTTCTGAACAGTGGTGGAAAGTTTTCTGTGTATTTGATAGAGTGGCACATAAGTATCCCAGCATCCTCCCTCATGCCTGGGCTGCTCTTGGTGCAGGTAAAGCACCTTTGGTACTTTTTTCTGTGATGTGCAACTAACTTTATACTACAGAAAATGATGGGAAATCTGTAAATCAATAGTAAAAGTAGAGGCAGCTTTCTGAACATTCAAAAATGGCTGTTAGTCTCACAGTCATTATTTTAACTCTAGCATTATATCTCAGTCTTACCTATGAATCCTATATATCATATTGTAGCATACCATATCTGTAATACTAATATAAATTATGCCATTTCCTTTTTACGGTGCTGCAAATGGTTTCTAAAACTCCACTTATAGATTGTCATTAATCACAAAAAATATGTGACTAAACTCATATTCCAGCAGATGCATATTTTTTGTGCTTTAATATATCTAAATCCTTCTCCTTTTTTTCTCAGCTGGATGTGGTCATGATACTTTAAGGGAGTAGATACAGATCTATTTTCCAGACTAAAATTCAAAAAAAGGAAACAACCTCAAGACATGTAGGAGACTTCTTATACGAAGGGACATTTTACAAACTTTGTATTTATTTATTAACAGGAAAGACAGTATTGACAAAATGAAAAGCAGGATGACCCAGAATTATTTCCTTAGGGCAACAAGCATCTAACCTTCCTCCTTGCAAATAAAATTTGTCATCTAATATTTCCGTTTTGGACTAAACACCATGATCATAATCAAAATGTAGAGTGAAATTACTGCTTGGGACACATCAGGGAACATATGCTGGAGGTTTCCACAGTAGCCCCGGAATCAGAGACCCTTTTGTAAGCCTTGAGCGGACTTGGAAATGAGCGTTGCAATCCAATGGTCTCATTTATTGTTCCCTCACAAATACTCAGAATATTAATGCTATCCTGAAACTATCTAATCTTCCTATAAAATTCCTCCAGTCCATTACAGAAATTTCTGAAGGTATACCTTCATTGACAGGGCAAACCCCCTTCCTTTTCTATGGGAACAGGGCAGAGTAACTACCTGGGTCTCATTCTGAAGTGGAGTCATGATATACCCAAACTATGCTCCCAGATCTAGGAACTGAAGAAAATTATTGGTCCCACCCTGTACCTTCATGTTATTTTAAAGTAACTCTAGCTTGCAAAATAAAGTGGTTCCCAAGCAGAAAATTGATAGGAAAACCTGAAATCGTGCCTAAAATATTATTTCTCCCATTTTTAGAGTATTATCAGAATCTCTGTCAAGATTAATGTACACATAGCTATAGAGGGTGACAAGGTATGAGAAAACAAGAGTAAAGGTCATGACAGTTTGGTCAGATGAAAACCAACAAGGACGTTTGCTGTAAGTTTTTCTTGTCCAATTTTGGAGAAACATTTAGAGAAGAGTTTAAAAGAAGTAATTGATAAAAAAGCCCCACCTTTATTTCTTTTTAAACAGAGGTTTAATCAGAATTATTTTTATATTCATTTTTTAACAGGATATTCTTCTATCAATTTTACCAAATGGGAAAGTTATGGATACAAGTTTTTTATATTTATAAAAGAAATTGACCTCTGTCTCTTTGATATATGTTTGTACAACGTTCTCAATGTCACCTGCAGAACTTAAACCAGAATCTGGAAACAGATATGTCTACTGTGTTCTCAGCAGGTGCTGAGGCTAAATATACCTCAATGAATCCAAAATGACAGAAGCCTGCCCCAGCTTTCTCTATTTTTCCTTTGACAGCATTTATTTCTGATCTGGCTTAGTACGCAGAACTGCCTTCAAACTCACTTCTTCATAACTGTGCCACTGGAATCAGATAACTCTTCTTTGAGCTCTGTTCCTTTCAGCATGTACAGTGAGGAGTCATTCCTTCAAAACAAATGGAGCTACATCCATGTGAAATTCTTGTAATTATGATTATAATCAGCTCTTAAACTATAAACCCTTATGGAACTTTTACCCATCCCCCTACCTCCCACCCCAACACAGGCTGGCTTTTGAAAAAGGTGATATGTCAATCACCTGACATTCCTCTGTGACCTCAGTATGGCAAAATTTGCTACATAGCTCCATTGAGGACTCCTGGATGTGTTAATGTCAAACTTGCTATGGCAAACAGTAGATGTGTGAACAGCAAAACTTGTATTGAGTGCCTTGGTGACTTTCTTGGCACAGTATGAGGCATGTAGTACAAATATTGCTGTTCATTTAAGTCAACATGCGGCTAGTTTTTGAAGAGGTTGCAGAAGAATGAATTCAGATGTTTCATTCAGAAAAAGAAATATTTATCCAACTGCTCCTGAACCTACAGAGCCGTATCTTTCCTCTTCCAAAATAACAAAATAACATGGTTGTACAGATGGACACACAGAGACACAGGGGAGGAACATCACTGCATCCATTTGAACAGAAACAGGAAAAATGTACTGATTCGAAAGCACCAGCAGGTTGGGAGGCTGCGTTTAGTGACTTCCTCAGTTAGATGCAATTTACTGCACCATAGCTAATCTCATTGACATGAAGCTGCAAGAAGCTTTTTCAACTTTCAGTTTATTCATATACCTTTTAAGAGTGATAGAAAATTTTTGGTTACAAGTCACCCATACCATACCTGTGTTTTATTCAAATAGCACTGGAAAACAAGGAGGTAAAATTGGTCCTTTTTGCTTAACAAACAGATCTGTTTCATTTATACTTTATTTATATCTAAATTTGCCAGTTCTCATAATAATTTAAAAAAAACCCATATTTTAGAAAGTAAGCAATGCTTTTAGCTGGAATTTATTAGCACTTTTTTTTCAACTTTTATTTTTCAGCTGATTTAGAAGGCGTCAGAGTACAACCCATTTCCAATGTCATATTTGAAATAACATTGCAATTACTTTGCATTGAGTATATACACTAGATGCAAAAAAACCCCCTACTTTTTCTCCCAGAGTTTTACTTCCGTATCATAGTGTACCTTCATAAATGTACTATCATAAGCATATGGACAAACAAATGAAAGAGAACTCGGTTGGAGTGAACTGTATTTATTCTTCTAAGGCACAGAAGGAACATGTGACCCATACAAGTCACAGGACACACTGGGAATAAGCATTTCTTCTATATTAAACATACACAAGGACATCTCAAACTTCTATCAGCTGCAGTCAGAGGTAGATCAAGTACCAATGGATACAGCTAAACTTGAATAAGACAGAGGTAATAAAGAAAATTGAAACTCTTAATACAGATTACTTTTTCAATGTCATGTTCACCATGAATAATAAGCTAATGAATCAGTATATAAACTTCTGCTTGTTATTGGGTGCTTGAAACATTAATTTTAACTCAATTTGGTTTTACATAGGGAAAAAAATCTTGATTTTTACAAGCAGGCTTGTCTGGATCACAGTGATCCATAGAAACATGCTCTCTCAAAATGATCACTCAGTAGATCTTGGCTTACATTATCAATTGAAACTATAAATACATCTTTACATTGACAGTATAATTATGGTATTTGCTGGCAGTTTAATCTTGACATTCAGACTATTCCTGGATAGCAATTTTGGCCAAACATATATTATGGATTTTCTCCCATGAGAAATAATTTAGAGATCTGTAATGTAAATATTAAGGTTGGTGTGTAATATGAATGGAAATAAGTAAGTGTGAAAACACCTGATAAACAACAAGGTAAGGGTTTTAAAGAAGATCTAAAATTAACTACCACAGACACTATTGGCAGCAATAAAATTGGTAAACATTGCAAATGTGCTGCTCATATCAAGATCAAAATGTCTGACCAACAACAAAGCCACAATACAAATGACTCATGAGCAAAAAACCTAAGCCATTGTAACAAGAGATAACACACATTGTATGTACTAATTTTCCTGTCATTGCAACAGGAAGGTGCACTTTAGTCATAAAAATATTTGGAACAACAAAAAAAGATAATGGTCAGTAACCTTGCCTCAAGTTTATGAAGGGTGAAGTAACCAAGATTCTGAGGCAAACAACCAAAGAATAGTAACTGCTGACCCCTAAAGGGTAGGAATGACCTATACAAATAACAGTTCACCATTAGCAATCAGGAAGAGTCTAGAGACATAGTTAGTTATAGTGAAGACGCACACCATGGCGAGTCATGTTTAAAGTACAGACTAAAGAGGTAGTATCTGTAATTGACATCCTTCATCCTCCACATAAGGTGCAAATAATTGTGGCCTGGCCACTTACACATACATACATTGGTACTTTTGAGTATGGGGCAATGATTAAGTGACATCTAGAATAGAGTATGCATGAGTGACTGAAAACAGTTTAGCTTAAAATGATTATCACTTTCTTCTCATTTGGGATCTCACATTGAATTTTGTAATGTCATTTCCCGCAGTAAGAGTGAATACAACATTCATTTAGAATACCCCTTTTAGATTTACTTAAGTCAAGTTTTGTGAAATAGATGGGTGGAACCATTAAAGAATCAATAATCCTATGAATCAATTAAGCTCTCTCTCCTACAAGTAAGGAGAGAAAGAGGAAATAAAGATTGCATCTATTTTTAAATATTTGAGATATATAACTGGGACATAGGCTGGGGATTACCAAACCTGGTTCATAGAGATGAACTTCGATCTGAGCTCTGCCTTGTAACATATGCATGCAGGGCTTCATAGCAGGCATTACACCAAGTTTGACTTCAGCACAGCCTAAAAAGCATTGGAAAACTGCTGCTTTTGTTGAGTTTAATCCTAGCAGATGCTTCCACAGCTAGAGCCAGCAGAACTTTTATTTTTCTGCCTTAAAACCTGGTTGGTCCTGGCAAACTGTTAAAGAGGATGCAAGATAGCCACATAATTACTACCAGAGAAAACAATCAGTCACATTCATGTGTGTCTCTGTGAATAGTGTTAATGCACGTGTTATAGCTCCTGGCACCCTACCTCTGAATTTGTTGATTTTTTGAACCACTGGATGGGTGTTTTATGGAGATTTCTATCTTTTCTCTTTATGCGTGATTGGCCCTAGCCCTGCCTGATTACTTTACCCTGTATACCTAGGAGAGTTAATAATCTCTCTGCTCTTTTTCTGATAAGGCATCTGCACTCCTTTTTACAACATTTAACATTTAGACATAGCATTGTTTCTTCTCTGACTGTTGTATTTCCATAATGGATTTTTACCATTGCTTTTATTAATTGAGTTTATAAAAGGCTTTTGCCTCTTATGAGCAGGGGCTATCGCCTCTGGGGTTGCTTGAAATATAATATCCAAATGATAATTGATCTCAGCAATCCCTATTGCACCAGTCTTATGTGTCTCATCTTTGGAAGTCAGACCCTGCTGATACTGTTGACAACATCACAATATGTTTTCTAGGAACAAAGTGAAAAATCTAATTAACTGGTTGTCATGGTTTAACCCCAGCCAGCAATGAAGCCCCACACAGACACTTGCTCATTCCCCCGTGGTGTGGAATGGGGAAAGAGTAAAAGTGAGAAAACTTGAGTTGAGATAAAGACAGTTTAACAGGCAAAGCAAAAGCTGCATGTGCAAATAACACAAAACAAGGAATTAATTGTCTACCTCCCATCATCAGGCAGGTGTTTAGCCGTCTCCAGGAAAGCCAGCCTGCATAACACGTAACAGTTACTTGGGAAGACAAATGCCATCACTCTGAATGTCCCCCCACCTCTTCTTCCTCCAGCATTATATGCTAAGCATGACATTATATGGTATGGAATATCCCTTTAGTCAGCTGGGATCAGCTGCCCCTTCTTTGTCCCCTCCCAACTTCTTGTGCATCCCCAGACAACTTGCTGGTGGGGTGGGGTGAGAAAGAAAAAAGGCCTTGTCTTTGTGTGAGCACTACTGAGCAGTACCTAAAGCATCCCTGTGTTACCAACGCTCCTTCCAGCACAAATCCAACGCATAGCCCCCTGTTGGCTACTTTGAGGAAAAGTAACTTTATCCCAGCCAAAACCAACACATTGGATTTTATGTATAAACTGACATGTGCATATCTGCAAGTATATGTATGTGTGTATATTGTGTTCAGCCAAGGACATTTTAAAATCAGTAAACTTGATTGGAATAGTGAAGAAAATTTAGTAAATTACATTTAGGCATGTTTCTTAAATAACTATCTCCTGATGAAATTTGTGGTTTATGTCAGGTTTAGCATAATAATAATAATAATGCCAGAGCAGGAGCATAATATAATTTGAACTGCTTTTTTAAGCAATTCAGTTCATACAGAAATGCATTATAAAGGCAATTGCAAAAAGAAATGTAACAATGAAGAAAGCAGGCTGTTCTGATAGAATAGCAGGCTACAGCAGGGAATACTCTGAAGAGGATTAAGATGTAATAAACTATGTCTGTCTATGACGATTAGACTGCATAGATGCTCTCAGGTTTTTTTCTGCACACCTACAGCCTAAATGGGAAAACATGTGGTATGGCTTTAGTGGAAGTCTAGGTGCCACCTGTAAGTAGTCATATCTCAAGTCCATAATTAGAACTTGTTTCCACACAGTTGAGCAGAAACTCAGTGGAGTACAGACTCAATATCCAGCATTAGCCTATCTTGCATTCTTAAAGATAGGGGTTTCAGGCCCTCTTCCCAAACTCTGTTGCCAGGAACAGATAACTCTCACCAGGAACTCACTACTTTATTAATATCCACATCTCCCAGCTTCAAAAATACACAGATTTATAAATTGGGTTTGTGACAATTTCAGCCTTGGTCACTGTAAAAGCAAAATAACACTCATGATTTGAGATATAAGCAAAAGCTGCCACCCTTGCAACTCACAAAGGCAAAAGTCTTCTTGGTTTTAGGAAAATGGCAATCAGAATATGCTGCTTAACCTTTCATGAGGCACATGGCCTTGCCACTGATTCTGAAAGATTGGTCCCTGGGCAGTCATTGAGTCACCACATTTGTGAACACATAAACTTAGGAGAAAGCAACTCAGAATGGTTGCCCATCACAGTAAATAAAAACTGTGTGTAGTTAATGATATCTCTGAATACAACACTGGTGAAAACTATCTAGAAAAACTAGAGTGATTTTTGCTGTCTCCCTTTTAAATACAAGATTGAATATCTGGAGGCACTACAGAGAAAAGGCTCAGATAAGAACTGAAGGTTGGACAGAAAGCCTTAAATAAAATGTGTTTAAAGGTTAAGATATCTAATCTATCCCAAGTGGAGATAAAGAGATAACTTGATTATATTGTTTATAAAAAATCAACAGTGGAAAATACCCTGCACTGGACTAGACGCCTTTCTAAAAAGTACTCTTCAATCAAATAGTTTGTTTGACTGTCATAGAAGTGACAGAATGTCAGATGACATAAAAATATTTTCTTGTAGATTAGAATTGAGTGATTTCTTAAAATTTGGTTGAATTGAAACTTGTTTTGATTTGCATAACATGAGTGACTTTGCTTAGCATGTATTAAAGAATACTAGTCACTTAGCTCAAATATGTAAGCTTTAAATAGAATTAATCGCTCTGTGTAATTTGCTATACTGTTTGTTTAACATAACTTACATGAGTAGCTAGGTTTACTGAAGTCTTAGGCCAAAAGCAGAGAGCTTATGTTGAATTTAGTTACATGCAGGGAGACCCCGAGATCAGTGAGTGCATCCTGTGAAAAATAAGGTAGCCATATTCATCAGCAAAAGGTGCATCCGTAAGATAAGAAAAGGAGTAACCATCCTGGAGACAGAGAAAGGATCCAATGAGGAAAATGAAGACCTTAGACCCAAATAATGGACCAAACCATCACATGAGAAGAAAAAAAACTTATATTGTAAGAGTATAATTGCCCAGAGATTTCTTTTCTCGAGGTGCCTTTGCAGAGGCATGGAGGTTGAGCTGTTTTTCTGTTGTACCATCTGAATAAAATACATATGTAAAATTCAATGCCTGAGATTCTGCCATGGGAAGCCTAAGGTGAAGAAACGTCTTTAACAATAATCTTGAACCATAATCAGATAATCAGTTTCTCCTGGAACCAGTGTGAATTCGTGACTATACAGTCACATAGTCCTGCAAAACTGAGTCAGAGACATCCCTACCTGAGACAATGCAATACTGGATCTACTGGTCACCAGTGCAGGTGAGCTGGTCAAGGATCTGAAGA
>JANHFX010006466.1:8741-19198 GCA_027560015.1 Chloroceryle amazona
GTTTCACAGAAACATAAGGAGAAATTTTTTCACAGTGAGGGTGATGGAACATGGGAACAGGCTGCCCAGGGGGGTTGCGGAGTCTCCCTCTCTGGAGATGTTCAAGACCCACCTGGACGCATTCCTGTGTGACCTAGTGTAGGAGATCCTGCTCTATCGGGGGGGTTGGACTGGATGATCTTTCGAGGTCCCTTCCAGCCTTTAACATTCTATGATTCTATGATCCTGCTTTTAGCTGTATTTGTTTTCAGCAGGTCTGAGGCTTGAACATTTATGTTATTTAGTGACAGAAGCTCCCTGAGAGATGTACTCAGGTTCACTGGTGATAGTTGTGATAACAGGTGACCACGATAACTGGTATGAAGGCTTGAGGCAGCTTGCTAATGAGGCATGAAAAGGATTGTGTCCATAACTTTAAAAAACAGGCACTATTGTGAGTTATATTGAAACACAATTATAATCAGCTTATTCAGGGATTGGTAGTATTCATCATGTTGTTAGTATTGTAAATCTGTGCTGTTGTAGATAGGAGTCACACAGCTTGGGGCCTTCTACCTTCACCTATTGTTTTCCCTGTGTTATGATAAATTTTTAGCAACACTTGATTAAAACTGCCAATTTGTTGGGTATAAAGAAAACCTCTCAACACTACCAGGACTAATTACCTTGTCCTTGCCAAAGGGGTAGTTGAATAATTGCATGCAATTATTGCACAGCTATGGTGCTTTTCATGTCAGTGGCAATGCAATGAAGATTGATTCCTTTTAATTAATCATTCAGAAATAAGACCTTGTATCATTCCTCACATAGGAGTAAACGTGTTACTACATCTTTCTTCCAAAAGGCTCCTGGATGCAATTGGTTCCCTGATGAGATAGCATTGCAGCACATGTGTGTATGTCCTAGATAGGAGGGCCTGTTTTGTAATTATTTGGTGATCCTACTGTCTTGTATTCTTTCTTTTCATTCTTGAACATGCTTTATAATTATGATATCCACAAGCACAAGAACATAACAGAAAAACCTAACATTTACTAATTGAACTCCAGACATTTCATTAGAAAGAGTGTCACCAGCAATGAAGTTATTTATATTTATCTATTACTTGTCTTCATAATATAGCTAGAAGACAGTGGGCTACATCTTACTGTAGCTGCTGCTCCTTTTCAATATCTATACTAGTGACAGAACTTAACCATCTTCATTTCTGCCTTTCCTCTCTATTTTCTAAAGTCTATAGCATTCATTTATAAGGAAACCAATTCTCCATTTAATTTTCTTTCTGTAGGGATATTAAAATCTCAGATAAACTAGCAAGTTTCTTTAAACTAACTAAATTAACAAGTATCTTTTAAACAGATCGGCCATGTAAAGTACTGTTACCACAGAATATTTTTTTTTCCAACATTAGTTTCTGTATTGTAAAGTTATGTCAGAGATGTTTTCACTTTAATTAACACACGTGTTAACACACAAGTGCAGAGGTAACAAATGTGGATTTAGGAGCATAAGTCTTGTCTATTTCTAACTAATATTTTACATTATCTGAATAAATATAATTCTTAAATAAAAAATAATATATTTTTTATTCAATTATAAAATATTTGTATATGTTATGAATCAAAAATGTGAGGAAGCAGGCACATAAGCAAAACTACATACAATCATACATATGCATGTTTTTAAATTTTTCCCACATATTTTGTAATTCAAAGTTTAGAGGAAAAAGTTTTACACTTTCACCACATTACATCAAAACCTACACAGAGGTTGTTTCCATAGTTCTTCTAATCAAAGGTTTGTGTTTATGCATAATTAAAATATGCTGCAATAGCTAGGCTGTTTTATAACTACATGCATAAAAGTCTTTATGCACCTAAGATTTCAAACCCAAATATTTTTTTTTGTTTTATTTTACCACCAGTGTGAATTGGATAGTATTCAGCACTTTTCCTCTAAGTGTACTCAATGACAATGGCCTCAGCATGTCAAAGGATATGGGATAGGAAGGAAAGTGGATTGCGGGTTTGCAAAGTTGCAAGTGCTTGATTTAATGGGAGCTGCTGGGATGAAAATGTACATACTGTCCAAATATCTTTCAGATTCTAGAAGATAATGCTTATGGAGGAATATAGTGAAGTGGGATTTAAAATTGACCCATTGCCAGATGTAGTCTATATACCATAGTAGTTACGGAGATGTCTCCAAATTGCAATTGAAGACACAAGATGAACCTTTTTTAACTCTCACGAGGGAGGTCTCTAAAGGGCCTGGTGAATTTAGCAGGCCAAGAGCAAATGTCTGCACCTCTGTGCACATTCCTATCTCTATCACTCTCAGGTAGGGGCTACTTTTTTGGAAACCTGGAAACACCCATTTGTTGACTTCTGCTCAGGATCCCACAAGTCCAGCATAGCCTCTGTTCACACCACACAATGAAGACACCATCCAGAGGGTTTCCTTTCTAAGTTAAGAGTCTATGCCTTTAGGAATAGCAAAGAGAAAATTTTAACCTTAATTACCTTACACTGTTATTGGAACCAAGCTCTCAGACATTATCCATGTTATGTCAGAAAGGAAAATAATGTTTTACCACTGCACTTTCTAGTTTATTAAATCATCTCACTAGGAACCTATTTAGTAGAAGGCAGTACACAAAAGAGAGGTAGCAATGAATGTAGTTGTTATTAGTTCCTCTGGGTTTTAAGAAGCTGAACCACCTATTTCATTTGTATAAATGATGATTTCTCTATATACTGACTGCACAATTTATTCTTAAATCTTTATATGTTTAAACTATTTTTTAAAAATGAACTAAAATTTCACCTGTAAATTGTTGAACATTTGTAACAGATATAGAAATCACAGCTGGACGTCTGCTAACAGTATGAAAAAGTAAATTAGAGCCACAGCAGGAAATAGAATTTACATGTAAGTACTTGAGATCTCACCAGAATGCAAGAGAGTGTTTTGTACTAAAAGATGTTATGCTTCCTATAAACTCGTCTTTTACAATAGAAACTTGGGTTGACTAACAGTTTTGTAACAATTAATATTGAATTCTCTCATTTTATGAACCAGAACTACATATTTTCAGCTGGATTTACTAGGAAATAGTACCTATGAACACCAGAGTTGTGGACTAAATCAATATAGAAAGCTGCTTTTTTTTTTCCCCCCAGCTTGTTGAACAAAGGACAAGATTCCCATTTTGCTCCTGTCTGCCAAATGAAGGCTTGAGGTAAGATGAGAGCACAAGCAGTTCCATTTAATTAAGTATATATTTTTGATGGAAAAGAATGAACCTGCTATGTTTCTTTCAGCAGCATGTTATCAAAAGTAACACGGCAATAGCCTCAATATAGTGACATGAGATCACGCATGCGTAAGAGATGATGCAAATTTCTCTGCACTTTGTATTTGTGTATAATGCTCCAAACTGTATTTGCCATGTTCTTGTCTACCAAGATTGCTAGTGCAATTTTAATACTAAAAGTCCAAGTTTATGAAAAAATATTTACAGATATGTAAGCCAAAGTATTGTAGCAAAAATTTTCATACACCATTGTAAAATGAAAAACAGCAGGTGAAGATATACAAGCAGGGCTCTCCCTGTTTTGCGTGTTGTTTTCATTGTGAAGATGTAGTCCCATGATATTATTGCCATCTTCATTGCCATAGAATGTGAGTGCTTCATGGTCCCAGTTATAGTTGTTCTCATCATTAGCATGAGCAAGACAGAAGTGCCATTTTCCTTCTTGCACAGCTGGGGAGCTGTTGCTCAAAAAGCAGACTTGCTTCAGGTCACATGTAGCATTTTGATTACTGGACAACAAATATTTGGCTGCTGCAATAAACCCTTTAAGTAGAACGTAGTGTAAGCAATGTAACATCACATGTAAAGGCATGCTGAAAGGCCATCCAGTCATTTCATGATGGATCCATTAGAATTGTCTTAATGAAGAAAGAACTGACCTTGGAAAAATTGCTATAGATCTGAGATATTTCCACAAGAAATCCTTTAAAAACCAACTGTCTCAATAATGGGATTGAAGACACTCCAAGGTTTTGCAGTCAATGTATCTGAAATCTGTTTCTATGAGTGATTTGGGAATCATCAAATAAAATGCTCATAATTATACACCAAATGTGGTATCTAAGACAACACAGGTGTAGAACTGAAAACCTAGTTTTTCAAATATAGTTTCTTGCCTCTATTAAGTACTCTGCCATCAAGCTTCAGCTTAGGAGACCTGGATCAAAGGTGCAATACAGGGCATTTAAACGAATGTGGTTCAGAAATGCTCAAGCTCACATCAATGAGACCAGACACACCTGTGAGAGACAAAGCAGCCTATTCAGAGATTTTAGCTCAGACATGGTGCAGTAATCCTAAATAACTTCTATACTTTGTCTGCTGCTAAGTCCTGGCATGGATTGTTAGCTCAGGTGTAGCACTATGTGGATGATACACCGATACTTCTGGTTTCTGAGGACAAAGAAAGTTGGAGGTGAAGTTAAAATACAGTCTTTCTGAAATAAGGATATATTTCCTTTTTGAAGAAGAGTGCACTAGACCAGAAAAAAAAAATATAAAAAAAATTCGACTGATATTTCCCAGTAGTACAGATCCGAATAGGATGTAGTGTCTCCCATTATAGGCTCTCCATTCTTTCCGTTAGGTCCTATTCAAATATTTACAGTAGGTACACATGACACAACATTGGCAATGTCAATTTGGACTCAGTCACAAGTCTGCATGTGACACTGGACCTAACAGGCAATTTTCATATATCTCTCACACTACTGTGCTGAGCAAAAGTGCCATTTACAGAGAGCATTATTTCTATGTTGAGAAAGAAAAGAATCAGAGACTTAGTAAAATGGAAATACTCTGAGCAGATGAAGATTTTTATATAAAGAGATGAACAATAAAAACACTGCAGCAACTGTAGCACTGTTTTGTAAGATGACTACAAAAAGAAAATAAGCTGAAAATGGAAAATCTTATTTGGCAGCAATAAAGGCTTTATGTCTATTCGACAGAGTATTGTTTTCCAAACTTTAAAAGGAAAACATCTGACAGTAATTCTTCCATAGACAGTTTGTCATCTAGCTATTAAAATCTTACAATATAATGAAAGATTAAGAAATATTACTTTATGTTGTATGGTTAAAATTTTTGGCAAAGGGTATAATCATGAAATTCTCTATTTAATTACCAACTGCATTTATCCAACAATTTAAAATGGAATCCAGCACTGCATATTGATTTCCTATTGGTAGATATCATCTATGCTCTAATAAAGTGACAGTCTTTCAAAAATCTACCAACAGAGACCTTTATAATATATGACATGGTTTAAACATATTTTATTTAATGCCAGAGAGAATTTGCATTTAATCTCTCAGCCTTTTATGAAGCTGCTGTAAATGATTTAGCTTGGCTTTTAGATTTCAGAGTAATTTCATTTCATTTTGAGCTCTCTCAGGTTTTTTTCAACTAGATGTGGAATACTGACAACTGGAATGTGGAATAACATGCCAAAAATATGGGATTCTTAAATTCATGGTTTGTGGATTTAGTAAAGATAGAAAATATAGTATTTGATGCAAGCTAAAATCACAGCAAAATAGAAGTAAAGCCTAACGGTAAAATATAAATGAAGCTTAATATTTTACCCTGTTGGTAGATGAAATCCTGCTGTGTAATGCATGGCAAAACCTTTACAGGATGTCAGAGCTCCAAAACAAAGTCTGAGACACTTCCAAGTACCTCGATTGTTTATAAACCAAATGCAGGAGAGTTTTTCAGTTGAAGAAATACATCTTCTCTACTAGAATTCTGAAAATAATAGTCCTAGAATGCATGGGTACCATTAATTATGAAAAAAAACCCACAAAGTATTAAAATACATTTTAGTTTACTACCCAGGGGGAAAAAAAAAAAAAAAAAAAAAAGGTCAAACTTTTGTACACTTTAATGGCTTCAAAATGAAGGTTTAGTTTTCTTTCAAGGGAAAAACTAGCTTGCTATGAAGCTTATTAGTTGGACAAACTTTCATTTAAAATACAGTCCACTACAGTACAATACTTACTTCAAATTCCTATACAAATCCTTATAGACAATTAAATTGCTAGAAAACTAAAACAACTAAGACACCAACCCTTTCTCTAGCACATTGACAAGATGGCTTCAGAATGATGTCAGCCCATGTTGAAAAGCTGGAGTTTTTAAGACTATGTTAAGCTAAATGTTGGGGCATAGAGAAACCAGTTTTTTAATTCCCAAGTCATTATTATTCATCATACATTAGGTGTTCTTTTCATATTTAATTTTTAAAAAGTAGCTCTAATGTCTAGCCAAAAATATTTGCATATACTGAATCCTAATTCGGAATCCCTAATTCTGTTCTTAAATTTGCATAGGCTACATTTAGACAAAACAACTGTCCTTTTAAATAATAGGCAGTACTTCAGAAGTAAATTTCCAGCTTCAAATTCGGCTCTCAGTTATGATCAGAGTTAATCTCAGTGTCTGTGTATTTGTCAGGGAATATTGTCCTTGTTCTGACTGTTACCGTGAGCTGTTTTCACAGTAGTGTAACCCACTTTCCAGTGCATCTGCTTCTTGCTTTTACCAGTATGAGAAAAATCTATGTTGAATGCTTTTTTTTTTTCATGACATTTCATTTATATGTAGACCATTTACCTGGTTTTTTTTATTAAATATAGAATAATTACAAAAACAGATCACGTAAGACCTCAGACTACAGGATTCTCTAGTTTTCTTTCAATGAACAAGTGTTTCTTGGTGTAATTTTTTAACCAGTCAAAACCTACACATTCTGATTGTGTCAGTTCCAGAACAGTGAAAGACAATTTAGCAACATGGTTGCCACAGTGGCACTCTGCTCTTTTGTTCACTGAAAAATTAACTCTGACTGTTAAGACACTGAATACTTCATGTCTTCCTGTCTCTGTTTTATGCAAGCTTTCCCAAATAACCTGGATCTTCAGGAACTGTCTGATACAGACCAATATATGAAGTAGATGAGACAGGGGGACTATAAGACATCAGTTCTGTGTACCTAAGACAACATCATATTAACAGCTGTGCAACATTTTGAGGTTATACAGACACATACATCAATGTATTCAATGGAAGTCTGACAAAGGAGAGACGTTGAATTTATATGAGTCTACGGTTTAAACATCTATTTTCTTACTGAAGCTTGATCACACTGTGGTTTTCTGTAACTATATAATCTTTCTCTAAGTCCTAGAATTCCTGTAAAGGAAGAAGAATGTGTTTCTCCTATACTATTTTCATTGAGAAAGCTGAGTTTTATTTCACTTTTAAACTTCAGCTGCGGACCTCACAGAAATATCCCCTAATTTCACATCTGCTGGGCATGCAGATTAGGACTGACTCATCTCCATTGAATCAAAAATTGTATTTTGTTACGGCTCATGATATAATGTGATTTCACACATACAAGCATGAGGAACTCATCATTGTAGTACAACAGAAATATCGGCATAAACCAATTTGTGAAAATAGTGAATGTAACATAAAAAGCTTATGTTTCTCTTGCTATATAAATTGCAATCTATCAACGTTTACATTTAAAAAGCATGTCTGAAATTCTTAACCAAATTGTTGGTTATAGCCCCCTCTATTTTTACCAGGAGAAGAGGATGTTACAACATATTTAGCTGAGTCAGACCTTAGTCTACACAGTTGAAGATATAACTTTTTAGTTGCTTGAACAGGTGCTAAGTCCTCACTGAAGATCCTGTGCTCCCATTTTTCTGCTGTCACTAATCTCATTGTGGGGTAGCCAGTGAGAGGACAGACTTCGGAATTTTTTCATTACTCATTTTACTCTTCTGTCCTGGGCAAAATATTCTCAGCTTGGAGATTTTTTACTTAATTTAGTTTAATGACTATTACCACAAATTTCTGGTAACTGATAGCAAGGAAGTCCAAGGCCCTCTTGGAATTAACTCTGGCAAAGGAAGTAAAAGAGAACAAGAAGAGCTTCTTCACATACATAAATGGTAAAGGAAGACTGGGGAAAATGTGGGCCCACTGCTGAATGGGGTGAGAGCCTTGGTGACAGAAGATGAAGAGAATTCAAAGCTACTGAATGCCTTCTTTGCTTCAGTCTTTATGATTTATTCTATGATTCAGGCACTGAGAAAAAGAAAATGTAAGCAAGTAAACCAAAACTTAAGTGGACTGCAGTGAAGGGGGAAAAAGATTGTTAAGTCAGGCACCTCCCCACATCCTCATCCATGTTTCCCCAGACAAGCAAGGGGCATCAGGCTGGAATCAAGTGTGTAATGGTTCCTGTGTGCACCTCTGTGCATACCAATCTGTTGTAGCTCCATTTTTCTATTTTATTGGTTTTCCACTGTTCCAGCATGAGCTTCCCACAGTCTGCAGTCACCTCGGAGTGTCACTGACCTGATGTGGGTTCCCTTCCAGCCACAGTCAGTCACAGGAGTCCCTGCCTTGGCAGGGCACCCATTTCACATGGAGACCATCCTTCCAGGAGTCTCGATGTGCCTTTTCAGCAGTCCCCTCAGCAGCATGCTCCGGCCACACTGTCTCCAAGAGGGTCTCCCTTTCCATGTTTCCTCTCCTCATGACTGTGGATCTCCATTAAACACATGGGAGCCTTGACACCAAGGCTGTGACTTCAGGAGGCAGGGAGGCACTTAGCTTGCAACCAACTTTTGGCACTTGACCAAAACTGGCTTTCAACCAACTACAGCTACGACTGGGAAGCTGCCAGCTGCTTCCCACAGCCACCCTGCTGCCACTATCCAGACCTTCCAGGCTCAGTATCAATCTTCTTACTTATCACTCTCTTGGCCACAAACACTTACTCTTGAAATTCTGAGGACTTCAGAGGACGGAAAGAAATGAAATCTATTTGATCTTGAAAGCACAAGGAGTGGCAAGACTTCACATTAAAGCTTTTCCTTCCCTGGGGCAGTCACATGATAAAGAGATGCCAGGTTAAGCCTTGGCCCAGTGATATGTCCCTGATCCAAAGCCAGACCATGAAAGGCTACCCTTCAAAGAGGTAAGTGCAAGTTTGAGCTCCAAACCAGCAGCACAGGGTGGGCGTTTTTTCCACAAGAGCTGGTTAGACACCATCAAACCCCTTTAGATGAGGACCTGCAACAGATTTTCCCTGAAAATCTATTGCAGGATTTTTTTCAGGGGAAAAAATCATTTGTCATGCCAGTCATTGCTGAGGAGACAAGCTTCAGGGCAGGCAAGTCTGCACTGGAGAAGGGAGCTACAGCAAAAAAGGCCAACGAAAAGCTCGTTTTTGGGGCTTTCTGAAGGCAAGAAAAGCATCTAGCCTGTGCTGTGGGTCAGTCAGTTGGTGGGCGGACTGCTTAGAAGTGCCTGGGAGAAGCCAGCACTGGGAGGAGCCAGTCTCACCCACTGTTAATCAGGCTACAAGAAGCCTCCGGGACTAGTTGCATCCTACACAGCACAGGGTGAGAAAACAGTGCTTGTCTGTGCCTGAGTGGTACTGCAGCTCCTTACAGTTTGTTAGGCATCATGCTGGGCCTCTACTGGTTCACAAGGTAAGCTCACCAGTCAGTGACCAGCTCCTGTGTGTAAAGTGCACAGACCAGGGGGATCTAGCACCTCTGTATCTTGGGCAGCGAGGCAGCTGTAGCCATTAGGGCAAAACTACACAGCCAGGCACCCGCAGTCCAGTAGGTTCCTCCAGACCAATGTTGATAACTTCCTAAGGCGGGTGGTAGAGGAGCTGATGAGGAGAGGAGTGATGCTAGACCTTGTACTGACAAACAAAGAGGGACTGGTTGAGGATGTGAAGGTGGGAGGCACCCTTGGCTGTGGTGACCACGAGATGGTGGAGTTCAGAATTATGGGCCATAGGCACAGGGCCACAAGCAGGATCTCCACCCTGGACTTCAGAAAGGCCAACCTTGGCCTCCTCAGGGAACTGCTTGGAAAAGTCCCATGGGACCAGGCCCTACAAGGTAAGGGGACCCAAAGAGTAGGAAATTAAGTTTGCTTCCCAATTTGCTTCCCAATTTGCTTCCCAAAGAGTAGGAAATCAAGTAAGAAAGTTAAGAGACCTGCATAGTTGAGCAGGAAGCTACTAGATAAGCAGAAGAAGGAATTATATAGAACATGGAAGGAGGGGCAGGCCACTTGGGAAGAATACAGGGAGGTTGTCAGAGGATGTAGGGATGTAACAAGGAAAGCTAAGGCCTCCCTAGAACTAAACCTGGCGGGGGAGGTCGAGGACAACAAGAAAAGCTTTTTCAAGTATGTTGGAGGCAAAAGGAAGTCTAGAGGAAATGTGCGTTCCCTGCTGAATGAAGTGGGTGCCATGGTGACCGAGGATAGAGAGAAGGCTTAGTTACGGAATGCCACCTTCGCCTCGGTCTTTACT
>JANHFX010006466.1:37319-62256 GCA_027560015.1 Chloroceryle amazona
CCACTCCTCCCAGTTTTGTGTCATCAGCAAACTTGCTGACAGTGCACTCTGTGCCCTCATCCAGGTCATTGATGAATGTCAGTTGAATAATACTGGTTCCAGTACTGACCCTTGAGGGACTCCATTAGATACAGGCCTCCAACTAGATTCTTTCCCATTGACCACAACTCTCTGACTTCTATCCTTCAGGCAGTTCACAATCCAGCTCACTACCTGATCATTCACACCACACTAAACACCTCAGTTTAGCTTCAAGGATGCTGTGGGAGACAGTGTCAAATGCTTTACTGAAATCAAGATAGACCACATCCACTGCTCTACCATCATCTATCCACCTGGTTATGTCCTCATAAAAGGCTATCAGGTTGGTCAAGAATGAATTCCCCTTGGTGAAGCCATGTTGACTGCCTCTAATGACCCTGATTATTGAGCCAGTTCAGCCACACAGGCTTTCTTCAATGTCCTATGTGCAAGTGGAAGGTAACAAGGCCTTGAGTTCTCTCTTAATGTAAACATCAAAGCTACTCATAAGAATCTAAATTATGTAAACAAAATTTTCTAACACTACAACCATTTTATGTTGCCCAAACACAGAAATTATTCACAGTCTAGACAGTTGTTGAGGGCTGCTGCTTTTCAAACTTCCTACTTCTGGCTTTATCTCTATTGACAGATGTATTCTTGTCTTTCTTTTAAAAATGAAGAGTATAAAAGGTTATTTGCTTCCAAAACTATTGTGTCACAGCTAGACCTATGTGGTCTTTGAGAGTGAACTGCAATTTATTGTTCATCCCACTAAATCCGCAGGGGATAAGAGAGAAAACACAGACCTTGCCCTCACCAACTTTGTGACATGACTGCTGGAGGAATAGCATACTTACTGACATAGGACAGCACAGTGGCATCTCTGACAACAAGAAGAGAAATAACATATCTATGATGGGAAATGCATCCACTGCAAAATGAGTCAAGAAACTTTCAAGATTAATTGTTTGAGGAAGTTAGATAATCAATCATTTTCTCACTCTTGGCAAAAGTAACATTTAATGCAAAGCTCAAACAAACACTACACTTGCCAACTAAGTATAAAATTGTTGTTAGCATTAGCTATATGGATGGACTTAATGAAAAAGACATTGTAGAGTGTGCTTGAAAATGTAACGAGTCTGAAGCCAGCATGAGCTAGCTACTGAAATTGTGACTGAAAGATGTCAGACTGTGAAATAGAATCTTTATTAATGTCACTGATACATTAGAAAAATCTATTGCCTTCTGAGAACTAGACTTCAGGAGTGGTGTAACTGCAGCATAAATATTTTAAAGCATCCACAAAATCACTGTCAAATGTGTAAGCAATCACATGTGTGTGCCATAGGCAGCTTGTGCTCACTCTTTATGGTCTTGTTGGCACATTTTTTTTTGTAGGCATGAAGTTTAAAATCATACTTTTTAGAAATACAAGCACCAATATTCTGGTTCCTTTTCACCATCCTGAGATAAGGAACCCTAAGCACAGCCACAGTGCCTATTTGATCTAGGTCAGCCTGTAACTATGTGTTATAGTTTAGTGTCAGGAAAAAAAAAAAAAAAAAAGTTATATCTGTATGGGGTAAAAGGGAGGATATAGAACTTAATCCTTATGAGTTACCAATTTTCAGTTCATTTGAGAGCAAAGGCCCTTTCATCACTGTTATTAACTGAAGTGTCAATCACTCTTAGAAGTATAATTGCAATAATGACTAAAGGATTTGGTGAGAGACAACTTAAACTTAACAGGGCCATGAATCTATTGACTAAAAGTGACACTCAAATATTGCATGCAAAAATCCCTTTAATATCAACAGGAGTTCTGCTTATGTGTCAGCAATCATTTTACCATTTCTTTTTAGTACTACCTCAAGACTGTATTAATTAAAGACACTGATTTCCAACAAGCGATGTTCTTGTGTGGTTTTGTTACAGTGATAGACCTCTTATGACATGAGGGTGACCAAAAACTTGCATGGTTGTTTACAGTTTTTTATCTTCAGAGTTTGGAGAAAGTCAGTGTCTTTACAATCATAATCCATTTTCCAAAAGGCCCCTTTTAGAACATGACCTCTTGTTCATTATAAGTTTTGAAGGGTTGGTTGCTTGTTGGTTTTTTTTTAAGGGAAATGAGTATTACATGAGGAAATGCCTATAAATGTATTTAAATCTGTAACATGGTAAATAGCTTTGATCTAAATCCAAGATTACAATTCTGGATATGAGAAGTACTGCTCAGCAGAAGATAGGAACATATTTTGTAAAGCTGGACTTCTGCAGAAAGAAGAAATCACATCATCTCTACCATATCTTCATGTAGCATCCCAGAACTGCCATATTTCAGCACAGCATATCAAATTAACTCACACAAGATGATGCTATAATCCAGTAAATGGGAATGGTTCCAAAAAGATTTAGATTATCTTCTGGAAAGGAAGGTAACAGGGTGGAAAACACAGGATTCTATGATAAGGTCATGATGGTCTTAAAACCTGTGGTGTGCCCAAACATATAAAAATCATATTTTTACCCTTGTCTTTATGCTCATTCTTTAATCTCTTCCAATGAACTCAGTGGTCGTACAGCTCAACTTGCTAAAATACTGAGTTAGATCAAACTGATTCCCATTCTTTTTTTTTTTTTTCTTTCTATTAATTGTAGTTGACATTGTTTTCATTTATTTTGTGAATCATGGCAGCAAATTAAAAAAAAAAGTACACTGAGTAAAAACTAATTTGAACTATTTCTACAAATAATTTAATTTTCTACCAAGGTTGGTGGGTTGTTTTGTTTTATTTATTTCCCTTAATTTTTACAAATGTTAAATGCCTTAAAAAAGATATTATTTTGGTTCAAAATAGAGTATTGGCTTTACTATGGAAAGATGAAATCCCTTTTAATTTTCTAATACTTTATAGAAGAAGAAGTCTATGAAGTAAAAAACGTGGAAGAAGTGAACAAGACAAGGATCACACTGTAGCTCTCATCTCCATTTAACAGATAAATAATTTTATTGTACCTACAGTGCAAGGGAAAAAAAACCAACAGGTACAAAATTCCACATATACCAAATAAGCATTATCCCTGCAGAAACAGAAGCAGTTCCAGTTACACTGAGCATTTCTTTTCAATGTGAATTCAGATAGTTGTTTGACATAATGCTGAATGTAATTTGGTATGTACAATACTAGATAGTCATTTGTAGTTAATAGCATGACAGATAACTATCTACTATCACATTAATTTCTATTCATTGTCTGTGCTAGGTGTTCAGGAAAAATAAATCCAAACCAGAAGGTGTTCTCTGAGCGTCCCTTTTTTATCCCTTTTATAAGATCTAAAAATGTCTATGAAGGCCGCGAGAAGGTTCATCTCTGACTAAAAGAACAATCTGCTCATTCTGGAGCTACAGAAAATAGCATTTGAAGGATTCCTTCACAATCCCACAGAGATTTTGTGTTTGGGTCACAGAGCAACTCGGAATCTTCTATAAATGAAATAGTAGCCCTCTCTGGTAACAGTAGGCACACAGAACCTTTACGGGAAGTACAAAAAGCATAGTCAAAATGAAAAAAAAAAAACCAAACCAACAATAAAAAAGGTGATTGGAATGGATATCAATACTGCAAGGCTAATCACTATGAATAAGAAAACATACAATGCAAATAATTTGTAAAACTCTTCCAAAAGCCTTTAATCTAACCAGTGTACTTGGGTGTTCAGAATCATGAACTGTTGTTTATTTTAACCCCCCAAACAGTCAACTATGTTGATTGTAATTCAATGAATTTCATCTAAGTCATTTCTTTACATGAATGCATGCATACAACAGAATATATGTGAACTGCCCTATTGTAGCTGTCTCGACCAGTATACTGCCTTCAGTAGGTAATGTGCAAGGGCATACATTGCATTCCTAGCTTACTTTCTAATCCTTCAACAATTTGCAGTCTCAGGACTTCATGGATAATAGAAATATAAATAATAGTAAATAAATATATCAGGTAATATTTGTTATTAATTATTCACCATGTAATATATATAAAGAGTCTTTCTCTAATGCACACACAGACCCATAAAGGCTATTCTATTTTGCAATGTTTAAATGTGTTCATTGGCAGCAGAAGTAGGCTCTATTCCCCTTCATGAGTAAAGTAAAGATGCACAGAAGGGTTTTTTTTTCACTTATTATATCTGTAGCATTTTGCAAAGTTTGAACTTTGTTTCTGTAAGAGTAGAACTTGACAAGGACATTAGACAGTCCTGTTGCAATTCTTTCTATTTACAAAAAAAAAAAAAATCTAGTCTTGTTTCCTTTACTATAGGAGAAATCCAGTAACAGGATGTGGTCTCCTTCAGCCAACGTCCTGTCCATCTCATTCTGGACTTCTGCTTTCAGGAACATGTCTCTGTCACTGTTTAAAATTTCCTCATCTTTCTTCTTGTCTCCAAAACCAGCAGACAAATGCAGCTCCACCACATGTGTCTATCCGCAGTTGTTTGTTTTACCAGTACCCAGGGAAACCGCTTGGATCATGTCATTCTGATTTATTTCACAATACTGTTTCAGCTGCCTGACTACAGAAAAGGAGTTTTATATAGCTATGTTAAGAGATTGTAGTTACCTGTAAGAGATTGTTGTTACCTGTCTGTCATCTTCAAAGGTGTTACTTGACACGTAACAGTACTATTTCTGGTCACATGGCATGACTGAAAATACTTTATGGGAAAAACAGAAAGGTCTGCCATGTTCAGAATAAAAAATTTCTAATTTGTGCCATTAACTTTGAGTATTTGATCCAATGACAAAATAGGAAATTATATGCAAGAAAAGGAGGGTTTTTAGTTGTTATTTATTTTAACAAGATAAATGCTTCATGACTGAAAATAGTTAGGCAGCAAAGAGGAGAGATTGTCAGTAGAAGTACAGGGATTACTGTTTCATAAATTTATTCTCTAGAGGATTTAATCATAACCTGAGGTAGACGGTTCTTGACTGAGCTGTGCATCTGGAGGTAATCCTGTTAAGGGTCTAGTTTCCTGTAGCTCTTGTAACATTAGCAAGATGACCGTAGCCACTTCTGTCTAGCAGTCTGCACTGGTTCAATGGGTTTTTCAGGCATAGTATTTGGTTAGCTTTGTCCAGTGGAAAAAGAGACAGGAAATGACTAGAAGAAATATAGTGTTATCATGACTGCTCAAGTGTAGTGCTCTGCATGTTTGTGCTTTGCTGTCTGCGTAGGCAATGAAATAAATAATGATCAAATGAACACCATGCCTGAAGTTCAGATGGGAACTATTGATCTGTGTAATTTATCTTCTTGTTAATTACCGTAGATCTGAAACAAATTCATCTATGTGGGTCTATTCAGCTCAGCCACATGTGTATATTTTAACACATGAGTAGAGTTAACAAATGAATAGCCCTAGAATGTTGTGCCTCTCCCTTAAGTATCTTTCCAAAGCAGGACGCAATTCCCACAGAAAAAAATGTTTACTAATACCTTCATTTAAATACACCTGTATAATAGACATAGCTACACTTCTCGAATCCTTTACTTTGGTTAATTTAGCCAACCAGTAAAAACAAATGTACCAGAAAACTTGTTTCTACATCTTGCTTGACTGATAGAATAAACACCTTTTCATATTAGAGGAAAAAAAAAAAAAAAAAAAAAGTCATTAAACAGCTATACTGAAGAAATTACTTCTTTGCCTTAGTCTTACTCACATTGCCCACTCCCAGGCTTCCCAAGTCTCGGTAGCAATCTTTGGGGTGAGAAGTGCTACCAGCTGTGGAGGAATCATAGAATTGTTTCAGATGGAAATGAACTTCAAGATCATCAAGTCCAACCTTATGTCTAGCCCTGTCAAAATCCCTAAATCATGTCCCTAAGCACAACATCTACCTGGCTTTTAAACACCTCCAAAGGTGGTGACTCCACCACCTCCCTGGGCAGGTTCTTCCAATGCCTGACAACCCTTTCAGTAAACAAATTCTTCCTAATATTCAGCCTGAATCTCCCCTGGTTCAACTTTAGGCCATTTCCTCTTGTTCTATCACTTGTCACTAGGAAGAACAGACTAACTTGCACCTTCAGGTAGTTGTAGAGAGAATAAAGTCTCCCCTCAGCCTTCTTTTTTCTCAAGGCTAAACAGCCCCAGATCCTTCAGCCCTTCCTCACAAAAGACATGCTTTCCAGAACCTCAACATCCTTCCTGTAGAGAGGGGCCCAAAACTGGACACAGCATTCGAGGTGTGACCTCACCAAAGCCAAATACAGAGGAATGGTCACCTCCCTGCTCCTTCTAACTACTCTATTCTGATACAGGCCAAGATGCTGTTGGCCTTCTTGGCCACCTGGGCACACTGATGTCTCATGTTCAGTCGTCTGTCAATCAACACCCTGAAGTCTTTCTCTGCATTGCAGCTCTCCAGCCACTCCGCCCCAAGTCTGTATCACTGCTAACCCTAACCCTAACACGACTCCCCACCCCCCCAACATCTCTAAAAACAGAGAACTTTATAATTTCATGGTCACTATTCCCTAGCCAGCCTCCAACTGCCACATCCTCCACCAGTCCTTCTCTGTTCACAAACAAGAGGTCCAACAGGGCACATTCCATGGTCAGTTCACTTACCAGCTGAGTGAGGAAGTTGTCCCCTACACATTCTAGGAACGTCCTGGATTGTTCCCTCTCTGATGTGTTGTATTTCTAGCGGATACCTGGAAGTTGAAGTCCCCCATGAGAACAGCAGCAAGTGACCCTGAGATTTCTCCTAAGTGCTTATAGAATATTTCATCTACCTCATTGCTCTGGTTGGAAGATCTGTAGCAGAAACCCACAGCAATATCTGCTTTATTGGCCTTGTGCCTTAACCTGATCCAAATACTCGCAACCTCATCATCACCATCCTTAAGTTCTGAGTATTCATAACAATCTCTAACATAAAGGGCCACTCCACCACCTCTCCTTCCCCATCTATCCCTCCTAAAGAGCTTGTAGCTATCAATTGTGGTACTCCAGTTATGTGTGGCATCCCACCACGTTTCTGTGATGGTTGCTATGTCATAGTTTTCCTGTTTCATCACGCCTTCAAGCTCATCCTGTTTATTGCTCATACTCCATGCATTGGTAGAGATGCACTACAGATGTGTAATGATCCCAGCATCTTTTTGTGGGTGTGGGTCCCATTTCCTACCAGACACTTCTCAGATGCTTCCCTAACTTCTAAAGCATCAACAACTGTCCCTACCTCTGAATTTCTCATTACATGCCTATCCCTTGTCTCCACGGAGCGGACAAAGCAAGAGTTCTCTCTAGCACACAATCCTGTAGGAGAATTGCATTAGGATTTATTATGCAATTTGAATATAAACAGATTTACAGACTAGAGGGGTTAAGTTTAAGGATGCTGGAAGGGTTGCACAATGCCATTGTGAGCTTATCCTTTTTGAAATCTCACGGAGATTGAGAGATGTACTCAATGAGTGAAAGAAGACAAATATTTGCCACTTCTTTGAAAAAAGCAAGAAAGAAGATCTGGAATATGAACTAGACAGCCTCACTTCAATCTCCAGGCAAACAGTGAACACGAAAGACATAAAGGTGACTGGAAACGCTGAGTGAAAAACAACAGTTGGACATTTGGGCTGACACAGCAGTGAATAGTTTGAAGCCAAACTAGCAGTCAGTTATCAGCGGCACCCTTTGGAATTACAATTGTTATGGAAAGTGTTCAACAACTTTATAAACAACCCTGTCAGGGGGATGAAATGGACCCTCAGCAAGCTTCAAGGATGCCAAGTTGGGTGCAGGGTGAGCAAGACTGCCACTTAAGGTAACCTATCTGGGAAGGAAAAATGGGCCAGCAGGAACCTTACAGAGTACTACATGTACAAATGAGTATCTGAGGTAGGCCAATCCCATATACTGCTACAGGCAGGCTGGCTAGCTACCTAATGGCATTGCCAAAAGGGCCCTGGGGTCCTGATAGACAACTAATGCAGTGTTATCCCAGATGCAAGTATATGTGTCTGGAATATTATCACGGATTTTAGTAGTAATTCTAGATGACTGTAGTGAAGTTACTACAGATTTATACCAGTATAAGTGAGATCAAAAGTAAGCAGTATGGCATAAATACAGTATGACATTTATGGTGGAAAGTAATAAGACTGATTACCATGTTTTAAGATTCCTTTTATATACCTGTAAGTAACTTTGCCCATTCCCTCCTTAACCATCACAAACACACACAAACCACTGTGAACATAATTTTAACACTCGAGAAATCAGTTTAAGTGTTCAAATAGTATAGTCTTGATGTATTAAAGCTCATAATATTAAAAAAAAAAAATAATAATCCCACAAGTTTGCAGAATTTTTGGTCTGTTTGGAAACCAGAACCCAAGATTCTGAAATATTCAAGACCGTAAAAATGCATGATATTCCAAAGTGCTTGCTCCAGTTAAACTGAGCTGGAAAGTGAGCACATTGGAAAATCGTGCACAAAAAAAAAAGGGTTACAGATGAAGCAAAGAGTAGTTATGACTGACCAGCACAAGCAGAACAGATAAAGTAATTATCATAAGCACAAATGCAATTAACCCTAACTTCACCCTGTGCTGCTGTCGCTGTCTTGGTTATTCTTTAATTGCTTGCCTGTTATTTAGGCCATCATCTGTGAAGATAAGGAAAAAAGTAAGCTGAATAGGAAAACAAAGAACACATCGTTATAATATTTTATTATTAATAGGCAATTAATTGTGTATGAAAGAAAAAGATGTTTCATACATCTGCTAAAACCTACACTGCAGAAAGGAAAGAAGCATGCATCTAAGACACAGAGGGTGAATATTTTCAATTGTCTGTTACTAAGGTTATTTAAAAAAACATTCAAACTTATTGTCATTGATGTTGACCCACGTCTCTGCAGGCATCAAATTCAGCATCGGCACTGGTGGTATGCCATCTCATAGGCAAGGGCTATTTATTACATCCTCCTGTGTTGCTTTATTTTGTTTCACCCACTAGTCGAGCCTTTACTTAGATTTCCTTGCACAGCTAAAAAAAATGTTCATGTTACCTTCTGTAGAAATGTAGATCTTTACATCTTTGTTCTGCATTTGCATTGTTTCATTCAGAAGGTTGAACCGAGTGCTAAGTGACTTGTACTTGTCCTGTCCCCAGGCTATTGTGACTTTACATTTCCCATCCATGTATGATTATATTAAAATTTTCCAAGAAGTAAGTTTGATCCTATGTCAAATAGACAAATGATATCTTTATAAAAATAAGGAGTTGGTAAAAGGGAATCTTTTTTTTGGTTGATTGGTTTTGTGGGTTTTTGAGGGTTTTTTTTTGGTTGGTTGGTTTAGTTTTGGGGTTTTTTTTGTTTTGGTTTGGAGTATGTTTTTTGGTTTTGGGGTGGTGGTGGTGTTGTTTGTAAGCAACCTATTCTCTACCCCATAATAACCAAGGTTTACTCTCAGCTTAGAAAGCAGACGGTGTTTTTCAGAGGTTTGTCACAGTTAGTGAACACAGCATTGCAGCCCTTCTGAACTGAAGCAGCCTTTAAGAAAAATAAAAGTAAAGAGTTACCCTAATTCTTTGCACATGACAATATTGTCTGAGATCATCACAGCTGGGTCGACTATTAACAAAGTTTTGCCACCTTCTCAGTCTTTAAACCAAAAGTGATTTGTAACAGAAAAAGAGACCAGCTTCTATAAGCAAGGCAATGCTGGGTTTAAAAAACACTTTTTCTTGCATATTTAATATCCTTGGATGTTACCATCTGCATGTCAGTATACCATAACAGATAGGTATGGATTTTTAAAAACACAAAAACGATTGCCTGAAACACATTTAAATATTCTTACTTGTTTGGATTTAATACATTATGGAAACTTAAAACAAACATATACAACATTATGAGGGTAGGAGGGAAAGTATGTGAATCCCAGTTTGCATTTTACAAACATCTTAAATAGTCTTTTATTTTTGCTGGGTGTTATTTTTGGTTTTTCTTTTGGTGTCATTTTTTTTAGTATCTGAATATTCACCCAATTCTTTTTAGGCACTGATACACATCTTACTTTGTATTGTGATATCCTGTGCCCTGTAACACTGGAGAAGGCTGCAGCTGTCTAAAGTTTAATTATGAATGAAAGCAAAGCCAAGATACTTGGCCAATACTCAGCAGAGTATGGTTCTCACTTTGTTTTTGTTCAAAGAATAATTGGGTAGATATATATTTCCCTAACCATTTTGCCCCTTGTGCATTTTCTTCCTTGCTTCTGTTGCCTTTGTTTGAATTAGCTTCTGAACAAGCCTTTTTGAATGTGAAGTGTCTATTAGATCTAAGATAGGTCATTAATGGATTTGACAAATCCATTCACCTTTAAGGAAGTTAAAAAAGGTACAGAAATTAGTTCCCTCCCCTATCACTTCTACTCCAGATGGTTGGGGAAGGAGGGAGGAAGGGGTATTCTTTCTCTTTTGTAATGAATAGTTAAATAGAGGTTGGCATCTGGGTTGAAACAAAGAAGGCTTGGAGCCAGACTTCTAAACGAGAAGGTAGTATCACAAATAAAGTGCTACACCTGCTGAAGGGAAGGTAATGGAGGCATTGAAAGCATATTTCTAGCCACAGTTACTCTGTATAGAAAGGCTTTTGTCAATTGTTGTCAAGCAGACATAGGTGATCAATCTACAGAGTCAACAAATAACATTTTCAGAGGTGTTAAAATATATGGCCCTATCATTTTATACAAATAGCACAAACTGGTGACATCAATAGCACCTATTTTCTGAGAGCCCTGCACATTTATTCACATGTGTTCTCAGCAGCTAAACTTCTTGGTTGCAGCTCTGCCTTTTGTTAGATTTATTGTGTCAATTCCTGTACATTGTAAAACACACTACAAGTCAACACCTGTATGCGCATCCTTTAGAAATGCATAGCCATAGAGAGATTCAAAGAGGGGCAGATGGCTATGTCCTTGTGCTGACTATCCTAATTCTAGGAAAATTAATCCCATTTGGGATGTTGAAAACTGCTGTTATGAACAATGCAAACTTACAAGACAGTGCTGCCCCATGAAATAGTACTTACCCCAGAACTGCCTAAAGGGTTGCTGACAAGAGGTGTGCATATTTCCCCACCATTGTCTTCGGATTTAATTGCTGATGCACAGAGGATAATTGCCCTTTAGCTTTTTCAGAGGTACAAAAGCTAGCTATCTCCTCTTTACCATGATCCCGGTACAGTCATCAGCACCTCACTGGTAAGTAAGCAGAGCTACTTTATACCCCATTTCATTTTGTAATGCACTTCTGCAGATAGCAGAGGATATTCAAAACCACTGAAGCAATGAGAGTTTCTTGTGGCAAAGAGGTGTCACAGCACTCACCCTGTTGTTGCCTGCCTGCTTCCCTTCCTTCCCCTCATACATCTCAGACACAAGCTGTGCCTAGAAAGGCAGAGCCTATGGTATGCCTCTGTTGATGATCCCAGCTGCTCTCCCAGTGCTGTCCAGTTGCTGCCCTCTGGTACAGAAAAGTGAGCTAGAACCCAGGTACTGCTTAAGAGTGTTAACTCTCATTAAAGATCTGAAATCTGAATTGCTACTAATAAATGACCACTGTGCCAAATGGCTCAGCATTTTGAAATTGATTCTCTGTGGATTCAGCTCTATTTTAACATTGTTTTAATGTGATTTTAACACTGACCCAAATGTGAAAGGGATGAGGTTTTTCTTTTATGTCTCTTTCCTAGATTCTAGCACAACATGTCAAACAAGCTTCTGGCAAGGGCTTCTTACACCTGCAGGTGTTTCTAAACATGTATTTTAATGGCGTATAAAGGAATTCATTTTTTTGTTCATAATGTATTATTCCCTGCTGGCCCTGACACATACCGTTCAGCATATGTCTTACAAGGGACTTCAGGGTAACAAAGAAAAATAATACCCACAATAGATAACGGTTGTTTTCCCCAGTGGATGATGGGAAAATGATTGCGTGTGTAGAGGGCAATTCCTCACCCTCTTGAAATTTGAGGCCCAGAAAGATGGAGCTTTGTGTGTCTGCTTTAAAAGGACTGAAATCCATTTACACATCAATGTCAGTTCCTGCTAAAGGAAGCCAACGTTGTTGATGTTATGCTTGTCAAATACAAACAATTTGTTTTCAAGGGAAGAAAAGTACAAAGTTTCTTGTCCACTAAACAGAGCACATTAAATACGACCCTTTCTCTGGGCACATGTACACTAGCACAAGAAAGCACAGGAGATATATAATTAATATTAGCTAACACACAGTAAGGTTAATTGTTGCTTCTCTGAACACTTAATCTGCAAGCAGTTGATAAATCCCACAGTGAATAGAAGTAGCTCGTATTTAGGTCACACAAAGTCATTGCTGTTTTTTAATTTAAAGTGTGCACTAGATTAAAACACAAGAGTATTACAGGAGGACAATTCAGAAGCAGTAGCAATAGGCTGTCATTTGGCATAAAAAGTTTCCCCAGCACGCCCTAGAGACATGTTAATCAAAGCTTTTTAATGGATTCAGTCTGATCTGTGACAGGCTTTGTTCCAGAGATGGCATTTGCGGGATAGAGCTGCAAGTTATCAATAAGACACAGTAATTGCTGGGAGTGATTGAGCCTTGTTCCTTAGGCTTCATACCATTCGCTCCTTTTTATTATCAGTCAAGGCCAGAGATGTCTTGCAATAGGCAGTCAACTGATGGCTTGTTTCTTTCTTTAATCCTAAATCATATAATGAAAAAAAAAGAAGAAACATGAAAATTTGCATTAATTATATAATGTGTAAAACTTGCCCTTGTTTTTCCCCTGCTATGTTTTATATTATTTTCATCAGGATTTGATGGTATCTCTCCAGCCTCTATCACTGATAAATCTTTTGTAAGCAATCAAAGCCTTTCAGTGCTTGGTTAGAAGCTTCAGTTCATCCACTGACACTTCTTCATTAAGTTATTCATTATCTTTTGGAAATCAAAGAGTTGTCACAATTGGTAACGACTAAGGATAACATTTATTACCTACATGGATAGTTAGCCCCACACCCATTTAGGAAAGATAACTCCCAACACTGAAATGAAAATTCTTCGGTGCTATTCAAGAATGTAATAGAAACCTAACATTTTTATGTAGTGAAAGGTCATAATCCTCCCTTTGTAGCACCACAGTGATTCCCATAACAACAGATTATACATAAAACCACTAGGGACTATGACCTCTCAGTATGAACACAGAGAAGGAGAAGTTATTTAGAAGAAAAGGAATCTCTTTGATTAGTAGAAGGTAACAACAGCCAGCATCTTGTGTGTGCACACATAAGACAGACACATAACAAAGCAGCTAACCTGATTTTTGTTTAAAGTATGAATGGACAATGAAAAGATTGTTAAAATCGATTTTGTTGGTGTATTCAATCAGGGTTTGTTTTGCACAGCAAGCAAATAAACTATAATAGATTCTGCCCACTGTTTTTGTTTTGTTTTTTTTTTCCCCCTGCATTTATGTTTGTTGGAAAACAAGTTAAGGTTGAATTATTGTGGTAACCTTATTCTAGACAAAGTCTGGCCATGTTAAAAGGTGAAAGATACCAAATGAAGAAAAACAGAAGTGAAGGCATATTAGTTTGTTACTATCCAGTAAATAATCAGTCGGTGTTATAATTACAGGTGATCAGAATATGTAGTTTTGAGGATGTGTGATGAAAATAGTGCTTTTTCAGCACTTTTTTAAGTGTTAGTTTCAAATTTAAAGGAGAAAGAAAATCAAGTATTACACTAGTTTGAGATATGTGATGTTCTTGATTACATCTTTTTTTTTTACTTTTAATGTTTGATTTTAACAGACATTTTTACATTTTCTGTATTGTAAACAATCTCAGCAAATATTATTTCATTTTTATTGAAATATTCTGAAATTTTGGATCATGGGAAATATTATGTTTTTTGTTTTACTTTGGGGGTGTGTCACCGAATTTCCTATGAAACAGCAAATGTAGTAGCCTCTCTGCCTATTAATTATATTTTTACTTCACAAGGAAATTATTTGATCTATATTCATGAAATATACTGAGATTTTCAGTTTGAAAACACTACAAACACATTATCATGTTCTATGTGTCAGTCGGGTCTGTGTTGAAATTTAAAAGGACATCTGAAATATTTGAGAGTTAAAAATTCATAGATGCTAATTATATAATGAATTTATAAAACTTCCATTTCCATTATCTTTAAAAGCTATTTAGTTTTCTTGCACTACTACTAACATTGCCAACTGTTCAGTGAGAAGCAAAGCGAGACACTCTTACACATAGGAGCAGTCTGCATTATATTCTGTCATATCATGTTTATATGTTCACAGTTCTTAAAGATGTAAACAGCTCATGAACTATTTTGCCTTCTGCATAGAAAAAGTAAAGCACTTCCACTTGGGATCAGCAATCTCCTGACGATATGTAGTTTGGCATCATTTTCTGCTCCCTCTTTAAGCTGCCGTTCATATAGTAGGCATCTGGGCAAGAAAGTTCACAATGCATGAACTATATTGTACTGAGCCATTGAGAATATAACTTATGACCAGCTCATGTACCTTCTTCTTTGCTTGTGTGAGGTAAAACACAAGGCAAAAAGTGAAACATTATTTCAACATTTACCCTCAAAAGCAGAGGTTACTCCTTAGAGTGTTTTGTTTGTTGAGGTTTTATTTTTGTTTGTTTTCTGTAATATTGGTATCTAAAATTTTCATATACTTATTTTTAGAAAAAATACTGAGTTTTCATTAATATATGTCTAGACTTGATATGCTAGAAAAAGATCATGCGATATTCAACTGTTTTGCAACAAGCTGGACAGTTAAATGTAAACAATTATTTTCTAGACTTTACAATTTGTTTATAGGGTGGAATAAGTAGATAGCTATGATTGTTTAAAAGCTTGTAGAGAAAGCTGAGTATTTTCATAACCTACTACAAAGTAAATTCATTGTTAATTTGCCTTTGGTATTGTTCTGTTAACAAAAGATGAAGGTTTTGTCCTAAGCATAGAAATGTGGGAGGATTGTGTTCACTGCAGTAAAGATCAAAAGCAAAGTTTGACTGACTGATTATTTATTATTCTTAATTTCCATATTATCATAGTCTCATATCACTGCTTCAAACTTATATTTTTAGTGTGAAATAATTATTGGAATGACTACAGAATTCAATGCAATACACGGTCACATAAATGCCCCTCTCCTACTTGTCCTGAGAAGGGAGGAAGGGAGGAATTATTAAATCATTATTAACAATTATATCAATGTTGAAATGTCTCACACAGAAAGTCTTCATAAAATGTAGCTTGTTTGTGTTTCTGAAACAAGTTGTGAGATCCTGTACTCTAGAACACATTCAGACAAATACTTCATTTCTTGGCATATTTGAACAGGAAAGGGATCATAAGGACATGATCTCTACTTGACTGTGTAAAGCTATTTTTCTGAGACCATAGATCCTAAGGATGCTTGGAAATATTTTTGACTTTTAAAAGTATCTTATAAACTTCACATTTCAAAGAATAACCAGATTCAGGCATATTGCAATGACAACACTTCCTTTACCTCAGTAAAGTGTAAGATGACTAATTTTCCATCAAATTGTCACTCATAAATGAAAATGCTTTCACAAGACGAGGGCCAGGGGCATAGTTTCTGTTCTAACTTACTGTGGTTTAATTCCAGAATAAACCTGCTTGTACCAGTGGAGTTCACTTTGGATTTCTGCTAATGTAATAGAGTAAATTTTAGCCTAAGGTTTTATTAAAAAGAGAAGAAATTAAAAGCTTACACAGCACATGCAGATATTCAGGGGAAGCTAACATGAGTCTGTGAGGGAGAAGTTAATAGAAGATGTCAAACCACAAGGTGATTTTTCTTGAGTGACACAATACATATGTTTAGCTTCCTTTCCCCCAAGCACATTTACATTTGCCTTCTTTGATTCTAGTCCTGCCTTCAAACCCTTTAGTGCCAAGGCATATACTTCTGTAGAGAGCCATTTATGTCAGTAAAATTCTGCAGAGTTGCAAGCTGGTATGCCTGTGAATTTTCCTGTAGGACATAGGACTATAACATTAATATTATCAACCAAAACCTTGCTAACTCTCATGTCAGTCACCAGATAGGACTTTGAAATTTATATTTAGCTATTCTAGGGGTAGGCCAATGATTTATACAGGCTCTTTCTTTTCCCTAATGTGCTTCCCACAGAGATGACCAACAAATCTTTTTCAAAAGATCTGTAATTTTCTGTAGAGTTGAAATTTTAAAGAAATAAAAAAAGGTCTCTTGGAAAAGAAAAAAAAAAAAGGCTATTTAAAACAAGAAAAGGATACTAAGAGAATTCTGACAGAATTTATAACAGACGCTCCAGCAAATGGACATTAGAAGGCATGACCTTGCTGAGGACTAAGCCTTTCATAACCCAAAAGCTTCAGTGAGAGCTGAGTCTATTCAGTCTTGTAAATGAATTCAACACATTTTAATGCATGGTGAGATGTTTATGCTAGCTGTTAGAAGACCTATGGACGGAAAGTGCACTATGTGTTTTGGGAATGCAGCCTCACAAAAGGGGTATGATATGTGATTCCTCAGGAATTCAGGAGAAACCAGTGGAGATAGGCAGCGTGGCTTGATGTTAATGTAAAATTATGAATGAAACAGAACCTTGGAGTCTGCCAAAAATAGAGCAGTTTATTGCCCTATTATTGCAATAAAAACTTAACTTTCTGTTGGTTCTTCCACATAACATTTGAGCACTTTACAAATGTATTGTAAACACTTCTGGTTCTCACAGAAAGACAGAAATACTTACGTATTTTTATTCCTAAGTAGCCAAAGAGTGGACAGCTCAATACTGTTGGTTTTCAAGATAGCTCAGTATCTGTTTAGACAACAAACCGTGGTCTAAAGAACACAGTGTACACTTTTTCTACTTCCCAAAATGTGGCTCTAAATCCCCAATGTTCAGTGTCGTAGATCTTTAAAAACATACTTTTGGTGGTATTTTGAATAACCTCACCTGTCTTGCCTTGGCTTAGGTAAGGTAACTGTGCCAGGGTATTAGAGCATCCCCTTAAATCTTACTGCAGGAATGAACTGGGAACATAAATTTAGTGGAAGGACATACCAAGGAGACTTAGTCCTCTCTCATTTTTCTCCACATGGTGTTGTGAGTTACCTGTTCAGTCCACAGTTCCTGTGTTACTACTGAACAGGTGTTTCTCCCTTTGCAGGTTGCCTTCATGGCCTACCAAACAGTTGCTCCATCTGTCTCAATGAACAAAATAAATATATGCATAAATAAAACAAAAGAAAGCACCTATAAGTGAAACAGAGGTGTCTGCAGACATACAGAATAAATCCATATACAACACAGATGATGGAGTAAAGCAGACATAAGGATTGTCTTCAGTGGAGCTGCATAAGGAGGTTTGGTTCAGGAATAGTACACACTATCAAAAGCAAAACTTAGTAAACTCAAATGTTTAACTACATACATATATTTATAATAGATCTTCTAATAAAATTGTAGGTGAGACAAATTTCCTTTCTATTTTTTCATCTGAGTTAACACTGAGAAGAGATCATGGCTGCTAGGGAAGGCAGTACTATGACTGCCATTCTGTAGAAATAACAGCTCACAGTTTTTAACTTTACAAGCCTAACAAATTCTACCATTTTTTTAAGCCACAGGAAATAATTATTTTATGTCAAAAATTATTTCATGAGATCTAATAATATGATATGGATGCTTGTCTTTTAGAAAGGAAGCAATTGCAAATATAGAAGGATATTGAGTCTCTGAGATAGCCTATCCTTGAGTCTAATTTGATCTATGGGATCTGAAAATTTAATCATCTGAGGAGAAGGTTTAACTGCCATAAAACTTGAAATAAGATTCCTTTAGTGTGGGAATATTGTTCTAAATGCCAAAATTTGAAGAAAAAAAAAAGGAAAGTCTAATGTTAACAGCAGCGAGACAGACTAAAACGTAAAGTAGCATAAGAAAATAAAATGTTGTTAATATTCCATCTTTGTCCATGCTGGTTTTCATCCTAGGACTCAACTTCTCCATCAGCTTAAAGAAGGAATGTAGCAATAAAGCTAAGACATTTCTCACGTGCTGTAGTAGAGTACACGTTGCCATGTTTGTCCTGCTGGGATACCATTAAGCAAAGGAAGAAATACGTCTGCTGCAATATTTATTAAAAATGTAATTGATGCTCAGAAGTATGGTCTTTAAATTCAATTGGGAGGACAAAACAGTAAGTGTTAACAAATGCAGACAGTCTTTTTCCTCCAATGACTATTCTGATTCACTGAGTCATTTGAGAAGAAAAAAAGCCCCTGCAAGGAAAGTTTTATATCCTTGGCTGAAAGAAAAATTAGTGTGTGAGAGAAGATGTAGAATTCTTCTTACTTATTTGAAGTGTGAAAACATTTTGATGGTTAATGCTGCATTGCAATGAGATTTCTACAGTCAAATGACATTCACATCACTGCCAAGCAAACTTAAACTTCATACTTTTATTATGGTGAATAAGAGGGATATTCTTGGGTTCAAATAAATATTACTTTGTGTTATTACACAAAACTGTTCACAGAATCATAAAACAGAATCATAGAATGTATTGGGTGGGAAGGGACTTTCAAAGGCCATCTAGTCCAACCCCCCTGCAATAAGCAAGGACACCTCCCACTAGGTCAGTCTGCTCAGAGCCTCATCAAGCCTGGCCTTGAATGCCTCCAGGAATGGGGCCTCCACCATCTCTCTAGGCAACATATTCCAGTGAACTATCACCCTCATATTAAAGAACTTTTTCCTAATGTCTAACCTAAATCTACCCTTTTCTAGCCTAAAGCCGTTACCTGTTGTCCTGTCACTACAAACCATTGTGAATAAATCTTCCCCTGCTTTCTTATAGGCCCCTTTTCAGGTACCGGAAGGTCACTATAAGGTCCCAACAGAGCCTCCTCTTCTCCAGGCTGAACAACCCCAACTCTATCAGCCTGTCTTCATCAGAGAGGTGCTCCAGCCCTCTAATCATTTTTGTGACCCTTCTCTGGACACACTCCATCAGGTCCACATCCTTCTTGTTTGTTGGGGGCTCCAGAGCTGGACACAGTACTCCAGGTGAGGTCTCACCAGGTCTGAGTAGAGGGGCAGTATCACCTCTCTCAATCTGCTGGCCATGCTTCTTTTGGTGTAGCCCAGGATGCGATTGGCCTTCTGGGATGTCATTGCGCATTGATGGCTCCTGTCCAGCTTTTGATTTACTAGTATGCTCAAGTCTTTTTCCAATAGACTTATCTCTAGCATGTCCTGTCCCAGCCTATATTGATAATGCTGGTTGCCCTAGTCCAGGTGCAGGATCCTGCATCTGGCCTTGTTGAACCTCATGAAGTTCACCTGAGCCCACCTCTCCAGCCTGTCCAGGTCCCTCTGGATGGCATCCCATCCCTCTGGAATATCAACTGCACCACTCAGTGTCATCATCAAACTTGTTGAGGGTGCACTCAATGCCACTGTATATGTAGTTAATGAAGATATTAAACAACACTGGTCCCAGAATAGACACTTGAGGGACACCACTTGTCACACTTTCCCATCTAGACATCGAGTCATTGACCACTACTCTCTGGGTGCAACCATCCAGCCAATTTCTTATCCACTGAACAGTGGAACTTAGAAAGGAGGATGTTGTGGGGGACAGTGTCAAAGGCCTTGTCAAAGTCAAGATAGATGATGTCCACAGCTCTTCCCTTGTCCACTGATGCAGTTACTTCATTGTAAAAAGCCACCAGATTGATCAGGCCAGACTTGCCCCTGATAAAGCCGTGCTGACTTTCTTGAATCACCTCCCTGTCCTCCATGTGCCTCAGCATATTTTCTAGGAGGATGTCTTCTATGATCTTCCCAGGCACAGAGGTGAGGCTGACATATCGTTAGTTCGCAGGGTCTTCCTTTCTACCCTTTTTAAAAATGGGTGTGTTGTTACCTCTCTTCCAGTCACTAGGGACCTCACCTGACTGCCATGACTTTTCAAATATTATTGGCAGTGACTTTGCAACTGCATCAGCCAGTTCCTTCAGCATTGTGGGATGCATCTCATCAGGTCCCATGGACTTGCGTATGTTAAGGTTCCTCAGGTATTCATGAACCTTGTCCTCACTGTGGGAGGAACTTTGTCACGCTGGTCCCTGTCTTGCGGGCCTTCCACTTGAGAGCTGTGAGGATAAAAGCTGCTATTGAAAACTGAGACAAAAACTTGTTCAGGACCTCTGCCCTCTCCTCGTCTGTTGTTACTCACTCACCATTGCTGTTCCTCAGGGAGTGTATTCCTTCTTTGACCTTCCTCTTCTGGTTTATGTACCTATGGGAGCCCTTCTTGTTTTTCTTTGCATCTCTTGACAAGTTCAGCTCCATCTGTGCCTTGGCCTTTCTCACCTCATTTGTACACAACTGGGCAATGTCCCTGTATTCTCCCCAGGATATCTGTCCCTGCTTCTACTGTGTGTGCAGTCTCATTGTGTCTTTTAGTTTGACTAGTAGGTCTTGATTCAGCCATGCTGGGCTCTTTCCTTCCGTATCCAATTTCCTACAGCTGGGAATTGAGAGTTCTTGCTCTCTATGAAAAGCATCCTTAAAGAGTCCCTTGTCCCTAAGGACTGTTTCCCAGGGAGTCTTACTGACTAACTCCTTGAAGTGCTGGAGTTTTGCTTTCCTAAAATTTAGGGTCCTGACTTTGCTTCTCATCTTCCTCATACCCCTTAGGACAGTGAACTGCACTAATGCATGATCATTGCAGCCCAGGCTGCCTCCTTTCTTGATGTCCCTGATGAGTTCACTAGAATTTGTGACCATCAGGTCTAGTATTGCATCCCCTCGAGTGTCTATTTCCTGCCTTAGGAAGTTGTTGTCTGGGAACTCCAGGAAGTACCCTGGATTGCTTACAGCTTGCTGTGTAACTTTTCCAACATACATCAGGGTGGTTGAAATCCCCTAGTAGGATGAGATCCTGCATCTCTCATTAGGAAGCGCAATGTCTTCTGGAGCTGGAGTAAGAAGGCCTCATCAATGAGCTCCCCTTGATTGAGCAGCCTGTGGTAGATACCAACCACAAACTTCCCTTTGTTGTTTTGATCCCTGATTCTTACCCATAAGCTCTCGACCCTCTTGTGGCTATTCGTAAGGGACCACTCTTCACAGTCTATCAATTTCTTAACATAGAGGGCAACACCACCACCCCTCCTTCCCCTCGGGTCTCTCCTGAACAGCTGGTAGCCATTGATAGCCACTCTCCACTCTTATGATTCATCCCACCAAGTTTCAGTAATGGTCACTATGTCATAACCCCCTTTGATACTAGCATTCCTGGTGCCGTATAGGCTATCCTGTTACTAAAAAAAAATCAAAACTGTGACGGTGGCTTCAGCCCCAGAGACTTAATCACATAATGACAGGATGTTAGGGGTTGGAAAGTACCTCTGGAGATCATCTAGTCCAACCCCCCTGCCAGACCATCAGTGTAGATAACACAGGAACAAGTCCAGGTGGCTTTTGAAAGTCTCCAGAGATGGAGATTCCATCACCTGTCTGGGCAGCCTGTTCCAGTGCTCTGTTACCCTCACAGTGAAGAAACTAGGAACACCCTAAAATGTTAAAAGTTATAAGATTCATCACTAACAGTGTTTTATACTCCCTGCACTATGTTTAAATTCTTAGGAAGGATAAACAGAATGCCCAGGTAAGAACACCTTTGAAATGATGAGGTCCAATCTTGTTTCTTCTCTCAGTTTGCCATTTTCTGTGTTGCCCCTTATACTCACTTCCTTACCTTTCATTTTAAATATTTAAATTCCTTTCCCTTATTATTTTTAGATAGCATTCCATGCAAATTTCTTGTCCCATTATTTCTTCTGACAGAACTGGATGTAGCAATAATGGTAAAGGCTTATTTTTTGTAGTCATTACATTTTATGAATAAAAAAAGGCAATTTTTGGGGACCTAGATACAGAATTCACCTGCCTTTGCACAGAAAGACAGTGGTCATTCAACTTTTCCACATTGACTTCTGATGTATCTTAGAGAGTGGTTCTAGCATAATTCCTGAAATGGCAGTGAGCATGATGTGGTCCCATTTACACTTGCAGAAAAAATTGTTCCTCCATGTCACATCATCTTGCCCTATCGTTGATGCTGTCCAACAACTCTTCTTCAGAGTAAGCTCAGGAATGTCTTGGAGTAACCAGTATGGGTTGAGATCACCTAGCAGCTCCTGGCAGCTATCAGAGCAGAGTCTGTGCTTCCCTGCTTCCTCTCCCAGCCTTGGGCTTGAACCTCCTACCTACCACCTCTAGAGTTCTCACTGTACCCTGAGATAATAGAAAGTTAACCAACAAAGAAGTGAACAATTTTTGCAGGTTGCTCTGTTCTTATTCTAAAATACTTGTCTAGTTGACACAATTCATAAAAGAGTAGCAACATTAAAAAATAAATTGAAAAACAACTTGGAAAAAATGTCTTTTTTTTTTTTTTCTCCATAGCTAAGGTACTACTAAGTTTTTGCCTCTTAATTCTTTCCATCTGGGTATACAAGATCTGAAGCTACAAAAACTGCCACACAAACCTCTAGGCGTAAGTTTAAATTCAACTCCAAACACACTGAAGTTCCTCTGTCCTGTTGATGTTTATCTCATCACTTTTTCATACAGCAGCATCTAATAAAACTAAAAGCATAAGACCTCCTGTATTAGAAAGGAGTTTTAAAACTTTAATTTAAATATTAGTGTCCTAAGAGGAAAAAATATCAAATACACTGGTTTCTTGCAGTCATGATAAGCACTAAATGTGCTTTTCTGTTTGTTTGTTTGTTTTCATAGAATCATAGAATGGTAGGGGTTGGAAGGGACCTCTGGAGATCATCGAGTTCAACCACCCAGCCAAAGCAGGAGTACCTAGGGCAGGCAACACAGGAACAGATCCAGGTGGGTCTTGAAACTCACTAGAGAAGGAGACTCCACAACCTCTCTAAACAACCTGTTCCAGGGCTCTGTCACTCTCACAGTGAAGAAGTTTTTCCTCATGTAGAGGTGGAACTTCCTGTGTTTCACATTGCTACCATTACCTCTCCTCCTATCACAGGGCACAACTGAAAAGAGACTGGCCCCTTTTACTTGACACCCACCCTTCAGATATTTGGTTTTGGTTGTTTTTTCCTAGGTTTCCTAGATAATGACAGAAAGCCCTCTTTCATGCATAAAAATACAATGGCATGGAATCTGTACAGTTGATGGAATACTTGGAAGGGCACGCACAGAACTGCCTCCAGTTCTGTTGAAAAAAAAAAAGAAAAGAAAACAAAGATATAGCTACTTCAAAGTTAAGTGAAGGACTGTGCTGGTAAGGTTATACTAGTTATTTATCCTGTTAGTCCTTAGGTCTCCTTGCTGAGATGATTCTGTGTTCAAAATAAAATTCAGAATTATCAGGACAGTCATTGTGATGGTTAATATCCAAATGAGCATAACTACATGATATGAACTTTACTATGTATTTTCCTCCAAGGCACTGGCATCTGTGTAACTCTGCCAAGTCTATGCACAAGGCTTCCACAAATCAGTCAGAGATGCATTTGCAATTTCTTTAAAGTTATAAGAAATCAAATGGTGTTAAAATTACTATCCAGTACATACATGCACCCACACCACATAAGTCTAGTTTGACTTATGGATACCCTTCAACTAAAAATAAATTTAGCTGTGCTTTTGCCTGAAGAAAACAGGAACTTCTCACAGATGGTGTGCATTATTTTCTAGGCTACATCATGTCTATATACCCAGCAGCTCTAACCAAAGAGAATAAAAAATGAGAGTCATGCTTTTTATCTGATAATAACTCACAATACTCATGCCATGTTTTGTAAATATAGACATAAATTTGAATTTCAAAACTTTTAATAATATATCTCCTATAGTATAACATTCATGATATATGAAGGCAGAAACTCAAAATAAATTATTTTTTTTACTGTATGGAATTATGCCTTTTAAAATACAAGTGATATACTTGTGACAAGTATACAAACAGATGTCATAGCACCTAGAATATAGTGAAGGCTGGAGGTGCCCTCAATATTTTGTTCACAGCTCAAGAATAAGCATTTATATATAGGTGAGAAGCACAATTTTGTGTAAGACAGCCACCAGTGTGAGTGGACTAAAAGTGAACAGAATATATGTTGCATTCAAACTCTGAATACATAAGTATAGGAGAAATACTGCGGGCTTTGTGTTTCTGTTATTTTTTACTTTTCTTTCCCAAGGATTCCTGTAATTGTGTAACTGTGCAGAAATTGCTTGTTGCTACCCTATGTGCATAAAAACCAAGCGAACAGGGTCAGAACTTTGAATGAAATATAACCTAAGTGTTTTATTGTGAGCAGAAATAATTATGTTATAAATAATCATAAATGACAATGTTGTAACTCTGCTAAGGTTTTAGTCCCAGGCTGAATTAATTCTGTACTTGTTTACTTCACAGACTTGCCTTCTACCTTATGTAAGAAAGGTTTGAAGAATATTCACCTGCTTACCCTGAAACCTAATTTTAGGACTAAACTTCTCAGGCTCCCTATATACTATAAAGTAACAAGAAGTTAGAACTGGACAAAACATAGAAACATAGAAATGTCTTGGTTGGAAGTGACCTCTAGAGGACATCTAGTCCAACCCCTCCGCCGAGAGCAGGGACATCCTCAACTAGAGCAGGTTGCTCAGAGCTCTGTCAAGCTCCACCTTGAAGGTCTCCAGGGATGGGGCCT
>JANHFX010006466.1:62643-73761 GCA_027560015.1 Chloroceryle amazona
TGTCACTGCTCTCCATCTGGACTTTGAGCCATTGACCACTACCCTCTGGATGCGGCCATCCAGCCAATTCCTTATCCTGTAAATGGTCCACCCGTCAAATCCATATCTCTCCAACTTGGTGATTAGGATGTTGTGGGGGACCGTGTCAAAGGCCTTGCAGAAATCCAGACAGATCACGTCCACAGGTCATCCCTTCTCCACTGATGCAGTCACTCTGTCGTAGAAAGCCATTAGGTTTGTCAGGCAGGATTCCCCTTAGTGAAGCCATGCTGGCTGTCCTGGATCACCTCCCTGTCCCCCATGTGCCTGATCAGACCTTCTAGGAGAATCTGCTCCATGATCTTCCCAGGCACCCAGAGGTGAGGCTGACAGGTCGGTAGTTCCCAGGGTCCTCCTTTCTACCCTTTTTGAATATAAGTGTAACATGTCCCTTATCCCAATCTCAAGGAAATTCACCTGACTAAAAAAGAAGTACCAAAGCTGAAATTTAACTTTTCCTTGCTTCTGTCCCATTTCTGTATAGTAAGAGAGTTATAGCAAAACTTGATTGAGATCACTTGGTTGTCAATATTTTGGTACCCACTGAAGTAGTAGTGAAAAAAAAATTCAGAATTACTGGACTTCTCATTTGACCATTTTTCTTTACCATATAAAAATGTTTGTCTTCATAAGCACAACTCCTGCAGCTTTCTAACTGACAATCAAACTCACAGGCAGAAACAAACTTCATGAGACAAAATTAATGTATGTAAAATCACTTGGTAATGAACTAGAAATCAGTGCAGCCTGTACAGTCCAAGCCTATATAGTCGTGTCTGCCTTGTTAGGCGCCTGTGCACTCTGCACAGGCTTATGGAACAGTTCCTAAATGGCAGCCTTGGCTATTCACTGGGACATGAGAAAGGAATTAGTCTGTATCTCCAACAGACCTCTCAGTACCTGACAGTCTTAAGGGCAGTAATTTCTGTTTACAGCTGTTTGATCGAAAGTGAAGGCAGTGATTTGTGGATTTAAGGGTGAGTGGGATAGGAAGCATCCTGAGAATTAAATCATGAAGTACACAGTGGAGCTCTCCTAACATTTTTCTTTTTCCTTCTTTATTCATTCCATATTTTCGGATAATTTGTTCTTCAGGTAAAGTGTGTGGGTTTGCACCAGGTTAAGCTATTTTCAAGCACTTACAAACCCTTATTTTGTAGAAGTGAGAGCAATAATACCATTAAAAATGTCTGGGCAAAACCAGAAAACCCCAGCAGATGTTTGACCTCCTTACTAAATAATTCTTTCCAGTTCCTCAACCAGCTTTTTGAAACATTTTGTGAGAGGAACTCTGGAAGATGGCCAAACTGTTGTAACTTCAAAAGCATAAATAGCAAGAGACCTTTGAGGACAGCTGAGCACAGATGTTGTTTGTCTTGACTACAAGTTAAGTGAGAAAGCATTCTTAGGACTCTGCATGTCATTACTAGTTTCTTAGGACTTTAATGTTGTTAGTAATTTAGAATGGTATATTCTTCATGACACGGTATCAAATGGCCTCTCTTTTCCTATTTCTTTTTCTCCAAATACTGTACAGGAACATATTGGAAGTTATATGACAAATGTTAAGAAATTCAGCTATGAATCCCCCTTGACAGAGATTTTTTTTTTTTTTTTAATAGCCCAAGTTCTTGCCCATACATTATGCTCACATAGTTCTTTTTATTTTTTACATTTTAGTTGTCCTTTCTTCCTACTTACCCTTCAAATTTTTATTTTTTTTTTTCCTGAATTCTGGACGTGCCAAAAATTGTTGATCCTGATCTCCTTATCCCACTAATGGAATAAGGGAGTTCCACTGAGGGAATAGAGAGAATCTGTCTCAAAGAAAGAGATGTCTAACATTTACAGGACTCGTTTGACTCTACTTTGTATCAGCCCCAGTCACTAGAGTTGCTCCAGCAAAGTTGTATATTTCTGATGGATAAAGGGGGGAGAAAAGATGTTTGTAAACAAAGCATCTGGATTTTCTTGTTTTTTTTTTAATCTTTCACAAAAAAAAAAATCAAAATCATTATTCTTAAGTCTTTAGATTTTCACCTTTGACTTTGTTTTATCTCTGCTTTTTCAATGATGTAACAAAGGCATTGAGAGATAGGAAAAGATGAGAAAACCTGAATACCCAAGTATTTGAAGCATTTTTTCACCAACTCTGAACTTTAAGTTGAAAAGCTATTAAACCTTTTAACCTAAAGGTCAAAAGTTTCTATTTCTGAAGTTAAAAAACTATTCTTTGTTAGGAAAAAAAAGTGTGGGGACAAAAATATTCAGGACAACTCCAACAATTATGGACATTTAACAAAAGTGATTTCTATCTTAAATTAAGTGAATAACTGAACCAGAGGAACTAAAACTAAATTCTGTCAAAGCATGAAGATCTAAGGGAACCTTCATTCCAGTTAACTTTATAGCAAATGTAGAAAAATAGGTCTTTCTAGGGTATTATTCATCTTAACCTAAAGTAGACAGCTAAAATAACTGCTTTTAGAGTGTTTCTCTCAGCTGACAGTAAGGGAGTATAAAGTGACTTAGACAAATGTATACTGCAGGTGTCTAAGGGTGAGAATGCCACCCAAAGGGAGTAATGCAAATCCTATTACAAAATTAAATGTATCATCACTGGTGCACACCATGGAAGTCAGCATAGACTCTATGCCTAATAAAACAGACTGAATCACTAGAAAGTCTGCATAGTGCTTTAAAGGTATAAAATGCTGCAATAATTATATGTGAGAAAAATGGTCAACCGTTTTTTCACTCTTGTTTCTCTGCAACACTCACTAGAGTTGAAACTGGTTTGATATCTCTCTAACCCAGCAACAAATACAAGACAAGAAATGGAGAAGCTAAGTTACTTAGTGATGAAGGTGTTCATTTTGGTATCATTATCCTTATGCATTTAGTGAGCACCATAGAACAGAGGTGACTAGTATGCCACTTACTGAACCAGAAGCTTTTCTTTGCTGACTTCTAGCTATCTAGATTATAAGGTCTCTTATAAAGAATGTAAACTGCAAAGACTACTTTTGCAATCCACATTTTTACACAGCCTAGCACAATAAAGCCCTGATTTTCACCTGTGAATGGCTACACTACCAGAGAAATCATAATAAATCATAATTAAATTATTAAACTTACAGTCTCACGCAAACTAGTTTATATGAAAATCAATATTAAGAGAAAGACATTTGTTTGATATGCAATACAGCAAGAAGTTCTGAATGACATAGATCTAAGGCTGTCATTAATATGTAAAACTTTGTGATCACTGTCATACTTAGGTGACTGTATTTGAAACAAGCAGGAAATAAAATAATAAATTGTCACTACAGGAATTCTTCATCATACCAGCTATAAATACCAAACATTACGAATTATTTCGGCCTAAAAATGGTCCTCCCATGTAGTTTTTAATGAGGTATTGTGTTAAAAAAATGTCCTTGTACCTCATTGTGTTTCTACATGCAACCTGTGACACAGCAGTCATTCTATTTTGAGATACTGTCTGTATTAGTAGATACCAATTTGAACATAAACTAAAATGAAACTAATCTTACATTTTCATTGTTCTTTAGCTGTTTTGTGATTGTTGTGGGAAATGCAGGCAGATTCTTTTGTTGTTGACATCAGACTTGGGGGTCACTCTGGGCCTGATGAGTACATGTGGAGCTCAAGCAAAAATTGATTTCCTTTTTTTAAAAAGCAGCTGGCATTACAATGAAGAGCTTTCTTTCGATTTTTCTTTTCCACTGAAGCATTCAGTGAATGCAGCAGGCATAATAGGCTGAAGTAAACAGTGTCAGGTTCTGTTATATCAAGAGCTCTTTTAAACTAAGCAGACAAGCTATCATCAGTGCCTGAAACCCTGTAAATGGCAGTAGAGACTGAAAATGAGTTTGTTTCCTGACAAGTGTTTTGATGACATTCTGAGGAATTGAAGGAGATGCTTTGCTAATTACTGTGGCTGCCACACGTTTAGTCATGATACGGTTTCATTAATGAGCAAATATAAACAGCCTGTGTAAAGCAGTAATAGAATTAGAGATTCAATGAAATATGTGCCAGCAACTCAGAGCATCATAAGCAAGAAAAATATAGACAGACACTTACAGTTTACCTGTTTTCATCTTTATTTGTCAAAGAGGTCAATATCTCTCTGTCAAATATGCTGTTAACCAAGAGATCTCTGTAGCAAGGAAAACTAAGAGGAAGTACAAAAATGGTAGATATGAAATTTTTTCATAAACTCTCCCCTGTGTGGTAGTTATCCTCTGTCTGTAGTGTAAATTAAAAACAAGAGGATTATTTATAGCAATAGGTGAAATCAGTCTCTCTAAACATGGTGTAACTTAAACTTTGATAAGGCATTGGTTTAGAAGATCATCAAAGCCATTGGTAACTGGAATTGGTCATATTCTGAAGCAGCAGCAACACAGTCCTAATAAGTCATGACAGATGGAAAACAGTTCTGCAGCTGACCACTACCCTTTCTGCATTACGTTTCAACAAGGGAATTTCTGTTTTGGCTAGGTTCAGAGTTGGCTCCAGCAGTACAGCATTCTGTTCCTCATTGAGAAAAATACTTCACTCTTCAACAAGTAAAGCTATGTAAGAAAAGTGCATATATACATAACTTTAACCTATCAAGCTGCCAAGAACTAGATCTCAGTGTTATGTAAAGTAGATGCTGCCCATTCCCACTGGAGGATATATAGTCTTCCTATTGTTACTGATCTTTGGAAATCTAAAGGGAAAATGTCTTTTAGGGCATATACCGGTCCTTTTATGACACAGTATAAAAGGGCATATTGGGACCTTACTTTCCAGTGTAGAAAGGAGATCTCTCTTTTTGTTTTGTGCAATTCCTGGACTATCTGTTTATATAAACTCCCTTGCAGTGTTTATGCATGGTTTGTATCCAACGGGTACTGTTCTCCTCAGAGAGAGACAAGAAAATTTCTTGCAACTTCCCTAGTACATGCACTTGCCTATTCCAGCCTCCTTCTTCACTTTCTTCCAAAGTACACATGCTGCTTGTTAAGCTAGATCAATTAATGTTAAAAAAAGTCAGTTTTAAAAATGTATTTTTCCTTTTTTAAAAAATCAGCAATACTAACTTGAAAAAAATAAGTTGGCTTGTTTGGTTTTTATTTTTCCAGAAAGCTGTGTTTTTATTTTTGTGACTTTTGTTGATTTTGAAGCATTCTAATATCATAACCAGCAGGAGGCTTGACATACTCAGAAATACCTCAGGAAAACACATGAGCTGATTATTGTGTATGTAGATAAGAATGTGAATGGAAGAAAATTAAGGGGAAAGGTAGTGGAGATGATGTTAAGTTATTAAGGTGAAAATAACAAAGTGATAAAACGGCTAATGAAGAAAACAAACCTTCAGATAACTTAAACTCCATTAGTCACATCAGACCAAACACTAGCTATAAAAGTAAGCACACGCTGTTATGGAAATATTATTAGTTACATGATATTATATTGCATGAAATATTATTGAAGTTGCATGTATCAAAGGCCCAATCTAAGTATCTAAATTAGTGGCTTTTTTCTGATATTCCTTTCAGACTTTGTCTCCAAACTTTGTGAAATTACTGTTCGTTACTACATAGAGTCAATATAAAGCATAACTGATGACAGGTTTCAGTTTGCTTATATAAAATAAAGTCAGCTGACAAAAACATCAATTAAAATTAAATACCCTAAATGTAACTATGCGTAGTGATTCAGTATTTTCTTACTTTGTTGGGGTTTTTTATATATATTGAAGGGGCAAGAGAGGTGGTGCATGCTTCATTTGTGGAAACATTCAAGGTCAGATTGGATAGGGGTCTGAGCAACCTGATCTAGTTAAAGATGTCTCTGCTCACTGCATGGAGGTTGGACTAGATGAGCTTTTGAATGTCCCTGACCAATTTAAAGCATTCTAGGATATTATGATTCTATGTCACTGTAAGGAATCTCTTTCCTTGCTACGAGATGAGGCCACAGCTTTCTCATTCTATGTTCACACAAATATAGATCTGTTACTTGAATGCTAAGAAACTAGAAACTTACTTAGTAAATTAGGTACTAAGATTTAAGTTAGAGATTCTAGAGCTGGAATCTAACCTTAGGACCACTGCATTGTTGCAGACTCTGGGGAGCCTTTGGATGGCCACCTTAAAAGACTCTTTTGACTTTAATACTGGGCTACAGGACATTACACCACTGCCAGAGCATACAAGAAGTCATTTTCAAACAGTACTTCAAGGATGTACATATTTTTAATGAATCTAGTAGTGCATTCACCATAAGCTTCAGGAAAACAGATATTAATTCTTCATCTAGAGAACTCTGAGTCTGTCTTTGCATAAGGTGGGCCTTCTAAGAAATTAGCAATGTTTTCTTTGTTATTTAGTGGGCATTTATAGAGCTCAACCTTAAGGAAATATTGGCATTTCTTACAAAAATCTCCATTTTCATAGTATGTTTGCCCAAATAATAGTAACACTAAAATAGTGGACAATGTCAAGAACTTGATTGTCCCCAAACAGATATTGTAAACATCCATGGAAAAAACGTGTGTATCCCATAACACTACCAGAGAGCCTTCTGAATAATTTTGTTGTTGGTTTTGTATGTTTCTCTGTTTTTTAAGAGATACCTGTATTTGTTACATTTCTGCCAGCTCCAATACAAAGGTCCCCCTTTATACAGTAACCAGTGTAGAGTACTGCAAATAGTGGTGAAGGTAGTTAATAGTTAAATCATGCACCACATGAGACTAAATAACTTGATTCAGTGAATAAGTGACTCTCAACCTGTTTATTTGGGAGAGGATATGAATATTCTCAGATGATACTGTTTATCACTTAAATGTGGCATCAGTTGCACTGCTGTAATTTTTGCCTTCCTAAAAGTCTGTAGGACTACTGAATTTTGTTCATACAAATAATAGCCTTTTTTTTTATTCATCTTAGTCCCTAGCCCAAAAATCCTCTGGCCCAAGGATGTAATTTTCACACAGCTTCCATAAATGGGAAGGTACTACATAATTTCTTAAGAATGTCATCTCTGAATACTAACAATATGAAACTGGCTGCCTTCCTCTGAACTTTGTTCTCATGATAGGACTCACAAGAAGGAACAGGAGGAACTGAAGTTGCAGAGCCATGTTGTAACCTTGAGTCTTGTGAGGTATTACAAAAAGACTCTTTTTTTACCCCAGTGTACTACTTTTCAGACAGTGCCTAAATGTCCATGACAGAGACCAAGTCTAAAGGTGTACCCCTACAAGTGCCATTGTGGAGAAGCAGCACTCTAAATCAGCCATGGTTACTATGGTTACTATGACAAGTAACTGACGACTTTTTTTCTTTTCACAAAGACAGTGCTTACATAGGCTTAGAGTGTGTGGTTATGGTGGCAAATTACATTTAAGAATTAATTTGTTGTTATAGCCTACATTCTGTACATCCAGCTAAACAGAAATAATATTTGAAAGAAGAACATAATTATACTCTTTTTCAGTTCTGTGGGTATGAAAAAGAATTCACCTTATTCAGGGAAATTTAGAAGGTCATCTGAGTCCTTCCAGGATGACCTTTCAAGTTGACTGGATGTCACTGATAGCTCATATTGCAATCAGAAGGCACACTATAAGTATGAGATCTGGATAATGTGGATATATGTTATAGGGCCTGAAAAAGGAGCAACAAGAGATCTTCTTCCATTCCCTGCAACTCCACTGTGGTGCCAAAGATCTGACTTTTATCATACCTTGGGGAAGGAATACCAACCGAGTGTTCCTGAGTGCTTGCAGTTCTAAGCATAAGGTAATTATTGGGGAAATTAACTTCACAACTAAAGACTGAAGTGTCACAATAATTTAGAGTGGGAAGGATGTTTTCTGAGCAATCACTGATCTTTTTTTCCCTTTATTTTTGATTATCACTTAATAACATTCATTAAAAATGATAAAAGGGATTGCTTGTCTTTAAATTTCCTATCAAGTCTCAGGTTAGTTGAGTTAAACTTTTCTTGGAACAATATATTACTATCTTGCTCAATTGACTTTCTTTAGAAAAGTGATAAATCTTTTACACAGGTTCATTCTTAGCAGCACTAGAAAATGCAAAGAAATACATGTTGCTGATTTCTTTTTAAAATAATTTTGTATGTGAACTATAGTTGTCAGGCACAACCTTTCTAGCCTGATAAGTAGCACATTACTTAAGTTCTTTCTTGCAGAAAAGCAGTCTTTGCCTTTGGAGACAGAGGGAGGTTAGCAGACAGCAAAGTTGTGGGTTTCTATGGTTATCAAATGCTTTTCTCATTTTTTACTCGTTTTTTTCACTGCAGCTTGTAGCAAGAAAACATGCTGACTTCAGGGAGAATTGTTTTTCCTCTGTTTAAGCTCAATGTTACAGCTACCGGCCATACAGGAACAAATACTTTGGTCATTCTTCAGACAAAACACTTCTTTATGGGTTTATTCACAATGAGCAATGAAAATTTTGTGTGCTTTGATGCATAGAGCTTTTTTGTAAAGTCTTCTGTTTGGGGTGACATGATGAAAATTGTTTGTCAAGACCCTCTCCCATTTTGGAACATAAAAGTGAAGTGTTTAATGGAGGAAAGTCACCCTATTGACAATCTGCTGCCCTAAATTAAACTTTTAAAAATGAAAACATATTGTGCTTACTCAGGAGCTGACTGTAGCAAGTGGCATCACTGATAATACCTAATACATGTACCAGTGGAACCACAAGTTTATAAAATGCAGGGTAACCTATGAAAAAAACTCACTGTTTTGCCAAAAGAATATCTTTTAAGAACACCCATAGAAGAAAAGCTGTGAAACTGTATCACTATTCATCCACAAAGCTTTTGTTTTGCTGAAAGAACATTTGATCAAGAGTAAAGCCTCTGTTAGCTACAAGAAATGGCATAATTTTGAAAAAATGAAAGATATGCTCAACACATATCATGTGAACACTTTTAGTCACCCAAACAGCATTACATGAATACATAGGAAGAAAATTAAAGCAACATTTTGCATTATAAGATCATTTTTATTGAAACAGTAAAAAGTCACATGACCTGCTTTCTAGCCCTTAGGATAGCAATAGAACTCACTTTGAAAGCCACGCTGAAAAATATTGCCATTTCACAGAGAAGGAAGTGCTAAAATTGATCCAGTCCTTGAGCAGTAGTGATAAAAATGGTACACAGACAATGGCTATTACAAGTTCAATACCATATGCAGAAGTTTTTATTTTAACAGTCTCTACACTGTTATCAAAGTGGAGGTTGGAAGTAACACCAAAATGCTGTTTGTCTGTTTCTCAGTAATAACCAGTTGGATGCTTGAAAAATTCACTGGGATGCACTCACAATAAGGGACAATATTTAGGACTTTAAACAGTGGCAACATCCAAGAGAAGTCTTTGGCAGTGTAGGGTCTGTGTAGTTCTATAAAGTGGAGGTTCTTGTAACCAAAAGTTAGGTGCATGTAGGAAACAGCAGATAAACAGTGCTGTCACAGGACATTATCTGAGTTGCAGGTTGGAATGTGCACACAACTGAATAACAGATTCTGTTGTGGTCACAAGTGGTGTTGAATAAGAACCAGCATGGCCAGCAGTTTATTTCCCGTACTAATGTGACACAGAGGTGTTTCATAAACAGATTTACATCAAAATCTAAATTATACTACTGCATCTTTCCAAAGTTAGTACAAAAACTGTTGTAAGATTTACGTGGTTTGAATTGGAAAAATCTAGCACAAAAATCTAGTAGTGCTCTCCCAGAGAGGAAATTGTGACTTCCTCAGTCCTTTTCTATAGCTTTGAAATTGAGAAAAACATTGGTGACGCAAGAAAGAAAACATATCAGAAAATGTATGACACAACAGTTTCATACTTAGAAATTTCTAAAACATCTCATATTTCACAACCTGAAATATACTTGAAGTGTGAAGGCCTTTGTTTATCTCTGTGTATCTGTATTCATACACTGGAAATATAAAGTACAAGCAAAAATCCAGCCACTGTAACTTTGATATATGGCAGGACTGTCTGCTGAAGTGAAGTGATAAATCTGCTAAATCCATACCTTAGAGAAGTCTCTAGAGAAAAAAACAGGATTTACCTCTTCCTTTATTTCTTCTTTTCTAGTTAGTGACACTGTTGATAAGGGTCAACTTCACTTTTCTCACTTTTTATTATGCTATGTTCTACCTAGTTTTTATCACTTAAACTTTAATTACAACAAAAATATCTGGATTCTGCTATACTCTATTACACTTTTTCACTGTTCCCAATTGAAAACTTTTAATTTAAAACAATCAAACAAAAAAATCAAGCAAACAAACAAACAAAACACAAACAAACATCAATGTACAAACAAACAAAACACTACCAAAAAAACCCCACCAAAAAATAAAAAAGGGAAACAAACAAACAAAAAACTGAACAAAGCAAAAAGGAAAACAAAGGAAAACAACAATAACTTCTCAACTACTAACATTCAGGTAATGGTTCCTGTTGTCCATAGGTGCTACTTACTCATACTCTGCTTCTTTTCCAGTTGAAGTATTTGGTAAAAACTGTACAGAACTTGTGCGGCAGTCAGATGAAAGTTAAAGACCTGAAGACTAGTTTATATGCTTTTGTTACAATTTCCGGGAATTGAATGAATAAATTCTAATTCATTCTGTGCTTACCATCAAATCGACTATGGCCTGAAGTTCTGGAGATGGGTCTAAACTGAAGTGTTAATAATGATATTATTCAGTTTATTCTGATGTCTTATTAACCTATTGTAATGCACATATTCTAGTGTCAGTCTATTGTATCTAATGGTATCCTAGGGTGCATTAAGAAGAGCATGTCCAGCAGATCAAGGGAGGTTCTGCTCCCCCTCTACTCTGCACTGCTAAGACCTCACCTGGAGTATTGCATCCAGTTCTGGGCTCCCCAGTTCAAGAGAGATGGGGATCTGCTCAAGAGAGTCCAACGGAGGGCTACAAGGAGGATGAAGGGACTGGAACACGTGTCCTGTGAGGAAAGGCTGAGACACCTG